>JAOTRI020092474.1:0-15410 GCA_028564885.2 Zoanthus sanctaehelenae
GCAGCATACATTCCGACTTTTCAGGGTTGTTTTGCGAAAAGTGACGATACAGAGGTTTTTGTTTTAATCCGCGTAGATACCTAAATCCATATATCAAACTAAAGATTCTAGAGATGCATTGCTTTTGAACTATGTTGAAACTTTTGAACACAAACGTTAACTGTGCAAATTTAAGATTTTTACGTTTATTGAAACGGGCGTCATAGTCGCCCTTTGAAAGTTATAGGTCCACGAGATTATTGAAAGTTAATATTTAACTAGTCTGCTAGTTTCCATACCGTACTCCGAAAGCAATTGTAAAGCTAAGGAAGCTAATAAAACAAACATCATCAAACATACCAAAGTTCTAAAGAACGAGTCTTGGAGTTTGAGTTTAAATAAAAAGCTCTATGAGCTACCTCAGGAATGTTATTAATGATGCTCTCCTTTGAGAACAACAAGCCTAGAGTCCCACATGATTTTAGTCTATAAATAACCAGCGTGTTAATTTAAAGAGTTTGTAGGAGGGAGAAGTCGGGATAAGATGATGTAAACTTGATGAATAGATTAATTTTTCTATCACAGCTAACGCGTTAGTGCCCGAGTGATTGAGTCAATATGTGGCATCACTCCTAAACCTCATGGATGACGTGATCCATGAGGTAAAAAGTGTATAGACGAGGCAAAACTTGCTCCAAATAGTTTTCGGTAAAAGAAATTTACCAAAACGTTTTTGTTCTTTATATATTTGATGAGACACAGTGAAACTTTTAGAAAAACACCTAAACAACTTCACTTGGAGTTGGAAATTTTTAAGTGTCTACATTAATATAGCTGAAAACAATTATTCGAGGAAACAACGTCCACGAAATTTAAGAAAGATCTCAACCAGTCAGCACTTGATAGCTTTACTTCCGGTTACACCCGAATTTTCGCGCGAGTCTCTAAACTTCAGACAACATTGTAAACCTCTTGGAGTTGTGTATGGTGTTTCGTTCGTCGCTATATCTATTTCTAATATTCGTGTTCTTGATTTGATTTGCGTCTAACGAGTATTGCTTCTTGAATTCACTTTTCAAATAACTTGACAAATAAAACCTGGAGGCTTTCGTCAATTCTTTTTCTCATTTTTGTTTTGAAGAAAGTTCTTAGTTTGTAGTTTACTAGTTTGCTGCACAAACTTTCCTTTTGTTCCGGGCGTTCACACTTTGTTTGACGAATTCTGGATCCTGAAAAATAGTAAGACGGGTTTATACAGCAGTAGTGGGTTGTTTTAAATTAGCAAAAATTACAGCACCATTGCAGTTCCTGAGGGAAAAAATGTTTTACTGCTAAACTCAGCCGATCTCAAGGTTGGAGACAAGGCCACGGGTTAAAAATGTAATCCTAGACGGCAATCGGCGCCTTGAACTTTGAGTTCTAAAAGACAACTAGGCGTAACGTACTTATTTGTGGATACAATCACTTTGGTAAACTGCGTGACATGTTTGTCATGTAAATCAGTCTGATGTTTCATTACTTAAATTTTCTGGGCCCTCGACCTTCGACCTCATACCCTCGACCCTCGACCTCGTACCCTCGACCCTCGAATTCATACCCTCGACCCTCGACCTCATATCCTCGACCCTCGACAAAAAGGCGAACTCGGCAGATTTACCTCACTCCGGCAGCATTCTCTTTAACTCCCAATCTCCATCTCCACTAGTTTTGCAGCACACATTGCTCTCACCATTGCTCTTTCAGTTCTCCTAAAATTTCAATCTCATTTTCCCTCAAACACCATGTCTCAATCCCATATTGTAGTATAACATCAATGATAAATAATTCCTTTCATCTTAAGCGAGAACCTTTTTGAGTTCAGAAACTCTTCACATTCCTTGGACTCACTTTCTGTTAGGAATTAGTAGTTAATATCATTATTTGTGGTCAAAATTTACGTTATCAAAAGTCAACATGAAATTTACATGCAAATGAGAATATTGAGTTCAGTTTCTACTAAAAATAGAACGGTTCAAATAATAAATAATACAGTATTTACAAATTAAGTTGAAAGAATATCACACAGGAAAATAGAGATGAAACAGAGCAGATAGTAATGCTAACTACACGTTCACTAACTGATATATTATGATCTTCAAATAATGTTTTGACCATTTCTCAACCATCAAACACAACCTCCGATAAATGTCAGATTCTCAATATTATCACTCCATGGATGCATTTGTGTTTACCCAAATCGTGTATACAACAAAAATTGCAACATAAAACATGTGTTCATCAGGGGCTTTGTAGGGTAATACTAGAAGTCACAGACCTAAGCTAAATCTATATTCGAGCCTAGTGGCCCATGGGGCCAGAGCTTATCTCTGGTTTCCGTAGTGTTAAGCAGGTGAGAGTCTCTGACTAACAATGGATGGGACAACAATTCATAGCAGGTTAGCTCCCAGCAGACGCTGGTAAGCATTTAACTATCCAGGAAGTATGTAAAGCTGAGTTGGCTTGGGCGGAAAAGAAGGTCATACAAATTATTGAATCTCAGCAAATTACCGGGATCGAACTGAAGACCTTGTAGTAGCAAACAGATCTTACAAACTCTGCCAACCACGTCTGCCCGAGTTATTATCTACTCTTTAGTAAAAACAAATTGACTTTTACCTCTGCTAACTGTATACTTTATGGCTATTGCTCCAATCAACATAACAATGATTGCTACTACTGCCACTCTGGAACGGAAACGTTTGAGTTAATTTAAAACAATAAATAACAGCTAATACTTCATGTGAATGAAATACAAGGTGGAGGAGGATTTCTTTATTGATTACCTGTAATAGTTAGAAGGGGCTGAAATAGCTACCAAACATAATCTAGACAATGTCTGGCAAATATCAGAATTAGTGTGACAGAGAAATACAACTGCAGGTCATTTTGCCATGCATTATTCTTAGATTTTCTGACTGAACCAGGATTAGAAGAGAAAGGACCACCATTATGTCCAGTTTGGCATGTATGTTTTATACAGCACCTAATAATATCCTTTCTTTCATGCTATCCCCATAATTAGAGCAGTTGCCCAAGAAGCAGAAAATAGAGCGATTTTTTCTACCGAAGAGGTGATAGCAACACTGAGAAAGCGAATGAAGAGGCAGATAGTGGACTACAGAAGATTGGTATTGGTTCAATGGATGTGAAGGATCTTTACCCATCAATAACATGAGGATGGGTAAGGAATATTGGTATACAGATGCTAAAGGATACAAAAGTAAACGTAGCAGGTGGCAGATTGGGACGAACACATGACCAGGAGACCATCAATAAGATAGGCCTAGAAGATCTGGTACACAAGAGAAGATATAAAGCAGGTTGCAGACCAGGAATAACTACATCCAAGGTATACTCAGGCCCTCCACACAGCGAGATAGAAGAAAAATGGCTACCACAATTAGGAACACCTACTACATAACAAGAGAGGAAGGCCCTAATCACAGAAGCCATTATTACAGGAGTCGTGGCAGTGATGAAAAATCACTAAGTATGCCTTTAATGACAACTGGATTAGGCAGACCGATGGAGGTAACTCACTCACTGGGGAGATCGCTACTATGATCATGGCATGGTGGACTACCAAATTTAATAAATTGGCAGCAACTGCAGCATCCACACCAATATTGGTGAAGGAGACAGACTCTCTCTATAAGGATGACAACAATTTTCTGTGTTACATCCTACATGCAGGAACAAGATGGGATGATAATGAAGGGAGGATGAAAGTTATAAAAGATCTGATCAGTGAAGACGATAAAGAATATGACGATCTAAGATCCTTAAGAGAGATAATAAAGATGGCCAATTCCATCTGTCCTATCCTACAATTAGAGGGAGATAGTCCAAGAGTCAACGAAAAAAAGAAACTGCCTATACTACATCTAAAATGTTGGATCCAAAATGGACAGGTGTGCTATGAGCACTACACAAAACCAATTGCATGAGAATTGTTAATTACCAGACGAAGTGCCATACCAGAAAGAATGAGAAAAGCAATCATGTTAACTCATATGGCAGTTAAAGTCTTGGAGAACACTAGTCTTGAATTACCATGGTCTAGAAATGTGGAACTGTTGTCAGAATTCAGTGCTAGGACAAAAATCTCTGGGTACAATGCCAAGTACAGACAGAACATATTAGAGTCAGCCATGAAGAAATGGAACCATAAGTTATAGTTGGAAAAAGGTCCTTGTACAGACACAGAACGTGGAAAAGATAAGAGAGGAAAAAAGACAAAAAGATAAAGAAGATCAACTAGTACAGGACAGGAAAAAGAGGTGATGATACGTATGACTTTCCCATATTCTGCCCAGCAACACCTAATGGCGAATTAACAAAGTCCTGGTGATGTATTGCAGAAGAGATAAAGAAGGAGAGTAAAGGTCTTGTGAGAACCAAGATAGTTGAAAAAGGGGTAATTTTAAGAAAATCTAAAATTGTGAAAAACTCCCCTAAGAATACAACAACTTGTGATAAAAAGGAATGTCTGGTTTGCCTGAGTGGGAATGGTGTGAGCATGAATTGTCACATGGTAACACCAGGAGGAGTGAGGTACACCATAAAGTGCAGAACATGCCAAGAAAAAGGCATAAACTCTGTTTATCACAGAGAAACCAGTTGCACCCTATATACCCGATTGACAGAACATGCAAAAGGCTTGCAGAAACATAAAGAGAACCCACTACTGTATATAAACATGTGAAGACATCCCATGAGAACGAGAGTGTAAAATTTGATTATGTACCACACATGTTCTTTTCTGACCCCCTGACGAGATAAATTGATGAAGGCATTAGAATCAATGTAGATGTAGATGGACCAACAAATGTTATGAACTCCAAATCTGAGTTTAAAGAAGGAATGGTTATAAGTCAAGAGTAGAAATGCTAACAGGAATATGAGATTAGTAACACTAATGATGTTACCGACGTTTATATCCCGTAGTACCAAACATCCCACATGCACAGAAGAGAACTACTGAGTGACATACTTGAAGCTGGGCTAACTAAAAACATCTGAACAGGGCTCTCAAGAGCCGAAACATGTATTAAGAGCTTTGAGACCTGAAACATGAGCTGAAGATCAAAACACATTTACACAAGAGTTTCCGAGAAGGAAAATATTTAGCTGCTAAGATATGAAGAAGTCAAAACCAGCCAAAATGTTCTTAAAGTTTTCAAAAAAAATGCATAAAGATGAAAAGTAGAAGTTGGAAACTGAAAAGTAGGGTCAGAGAAATGAGCTTTCTAGGATGCATGAAATTTATTGTGCAAAAATGACCCATTTTCTGCATTTTGAAGGTTGATTGTATCATATTACAGTTTAAAACCTTGCCAAAAAGAGTCACAACTAGTATTCTGCAATCTTTCTCAAGTGTGCAAAATCAGACAGCAATCAATTTTTCATGGATGATTGACTAAGGTAAAAAGCACAGGATATTCTGTGTTTAATGAACCAATCAGAGTGCATAAAAAGTGCATTTGTTGTCAGTGCACTTAAAAGAGCAGCACAGCTATAAAATACCCTCCAAAAGTCAGTAATTACACAATGATTTATGCTATACAATTATTGTTTTCTTTAAACAAATGTGCTTAATTATAGTAACAATAGTGGTAGGCCAAGGGTATTCTATAGTTATTCCAAAGTATCTAAAGATATACAACGAAGGTTTTTGGGTCAACCAAGCTAAAGAAAATTGATTCACGTGATGCGTCATAGTTATTTCAAGCATCACACAAACTTAGCTTGAGCTGCCTGTGATTAAAAACGGTAATTAAAATTTGGATAATAAGAATATTTCAAATTAGATTATTCTAGATTAGTAGGGTTTTTTCTAAATTTCATAGACTACTTTTTTTTGACATTATTCATTTGACATTATTTATTTGACGTGATTCATTTGCGATGGAATGCCACTGGGTAAACATTGCAAACAAATCTAACAAAGTCTTGGGAATTATTCGTAGAACTCTCAAACCTTGTTCCAACCCAGTCAAAAAACAAGCATACAAAATACTTGTGGGACCTGAAGAAGAATATGCCTCAGATGCATGGAATCTGCAAACTGACCAGGATGTGAACAAAATAGAACAAGTGCAGAAAAATGCTGCCCAGTTTGTTTGTAACAACTACTACCGCTGTACAAGCTCGTCAGATCTTGTAAGCACACTGGACTGGGACACATTGGAGATAGGAAGACTTGCACAACAGGCATCCATGTTCTATAAGATACGAAATAGTCTTCTCGGCATTCCCTTTCCCCTGTAGTCATACCCAACCTAAGGCACAATGGCATGTACTGCAAACCACAATGTAATGTTCTCAACTTCAGCTACTCTTTCTACATCTGTACAATCCGAGTTCAAAACAGGCTCTCAGAACAGATAATAAATGCTCCATCGCTTAACCCTTTAACTCCCAGAAGTGATTAGTATGTAACTTCTCCCTCTGATATCAAGTCACTGTTCAGCAGACAGGTTACGAGAATCGATGAACTTATCAGTACGAAAGTCTTCTTTTGATAAAAGCTGAAATTCTCTAAACTTATATGTAAGCAAATGCATTGCAGCTACAAAGGAGAATTGCTATCTAGATCTTGGGAGTTAAAGGGTTAAAACATTTAACAAATCTGTCTACCCAGACTTCTCCTAAGTATTTGAAACATTTATAGTGTTTCTGGACTAAACTTGCTTAACATACCATTTTAGCAGCTGCACCCTGCACTATTTTAGTTACACTATTTTGATAATATTGCACTTGCACTTTCAAGAATGATTATTCATAGTTTCTATTTCTACTTTATGCGTCTTCCAATATTGGTTATGTAACTAAAGAAGGAAGTAAACATTAAAGTTCAAAGTCCAGTGATTAGCTTTTACAGTAAAACTCCATTTTGTCTTTATTCCGTTACCTTTTCTCGACAGTTTTAAGAGCACGAAGCCTTTGTGCTGAATGATGCCAGTTGACCGAAGGCGAAGGATCTGTCGTTGTTGTGTCATTAATAGCAGTGTTGGATGCACCATTTAACCTTGGGTTTTGTAGCACTTCTTTGATATTAAATGATGTTGTCTTTCCTTTTTTGTAACTTTCACGGCGTTTCGCGTAGAATGCCCTTTGGAATTTAGCATTAAGGTGACAAGTCACCGGTACCAAAAGTTTTAACTTTGAGTTTGAGACCACCATAACCGCGTGACCGCAGGTATGTTGTCAGAAAGCATTCGCGGGCTCAGCATAAACTTTCTCTCAAAACAACACAGGCGGCCCAAGCTAAAACCACGTTGGATTAAGGTTCATCTCGTGTTTGCCCATCATCGTACGCGTTGCTCCCAAAAGCAAATAAAACTTTTTTTAATGTCAGTGCTTTAAACAAAAGGAAAACCTTCTCATATTTTCATGAGGTTGCTTGCACGTTTTTGATGGTGTCCCACTCGTCAAAATCAAATTTGTCATATTTCCAGTAAGGAAAGAGTTCTTTAGAATAATTTTCATCGTATAATAAAGCAAATTCTTCATCACTAATCACTTCTTCGTCATAAGCAACAAGAAGAGCATCTCGCACAACTCGAAGACTTCCAGTCGCCATTTTGATTTTGTATGGTGCGTCTTGAATTTTCCTTCGCGCTTGCTAAACCACTTGCAAGACCAGTGTTCAGTTCCAGTACCCACGTCTTGAAACGTGGTCAAATGTCGCGTCCTCATGCTTCCGCGTCCTTTTGCTAAATCTGTCTATTATACCTGAGCCAGAAACGCGAAATGAATTCATGGCGAAATACATGTGGCCACCAAATCAATAGGAGGTGACCTCTCGGAATACTCCTTCAGCTTCTGCTGTTTGGCTTCTCGCCCCTGCATCGATTGCCATGCCAACACTAAACCTGCTGAAAACATGTTAAGCATGAACTGGTGCTACATATCCCAAAGTCCATACACTTGGATTTACTGTGACACAAATGCTTGCTGTATTAAAATACTGCCTGCATTTTTGTTCAAACACCTTTAAATCATCAATTTTAAGTTGCTTTACTCTAGACAGCAGGGAAGTGATATCTCTTAACAAGAGTGACATATGAAAAATGGCCAAAACCTTGGCATCTAAATTGTTTGGGCTAGGGTTCTCCGAGACAAGGCAATGAAGCAGATGTGAAAATCCCTTGCACATTAGCTCTGTTTCTTCACTTGTAAATCTACACTGAAACTGCTGAAAGCTCCTTTTTTTTCTGAACCATCTGAGGATTCGTTTGTGCAACCGCTTGGCCTTCACTTTTAAATTTCAAGGCTCTCAAAAATAATCGGAAAGTGTTGTTGTCTGGCAAACTTCAGATTTTATTTACAGTGGTAGAGATATTTGATCTTCCAGGAGCTACGTCAAATACTAGCCAGTTTCGTTTTCGGTTAGGATAGATCACTTAAGTTGGTTACCATTTCTTTCTTTTTTGCTTTTCTTGTAATTAATTTGTAATTTGTCATTGATCAATTCTGATTTCTTACCACTAGCTTTATAAGTAGGAATTTTTATTAATTCTAAATTACATTTATATTCAAGTTTATTTAATATATCAGACAAAGTCCTTGTCTCTATTGACATTTTACTGGAATTTTGGAAAATGTTTAAATCTGGAAATCCAATTTCGTTGATTATCCAGGCAAACTGGGATTCTTTAAAGTTCCATGTATCAGAAAGATGTAACTTTGTCATACGTTATTTAACGGTTGTATTGAAATATTGATGTGGTTTGAAATTATTGACTGTTTTCAAGTTATGAGTAGGCTAACATGTTTTATCAAGGTATTCATTGTGTACATGGAGAGAATTTGAAAATCTTCACATTTTTTGTGATTTCTTCTGTTAGTTGTTTTTATACAAAAATTATTACCTTTATAAATGGTCTATTTTTTTCAATTTGAAGTTACTTTAGACCATATCAAAAATAGATTTTTAAGTGTTAGAAAGTGTTGTTTTGTTGGTTTATACATTCAATCTCAAATAATTTTATTTTTTGAGTGATATACTATTGTGTCCTGTTTTACTTATTACTTTTTTGTTATAGGTTTTTTTAAAGATTGTGTTTAGCCCTTTCCATTGGTTGCTCTCTGCACATTTTCAATATATTATCTTCTAGTTTCTTTCTTTTTTTTAAATTTCAGGATGCAATTCCCACTCACGGACAGGTTTTTTATATCTCAGAACTCCTCTACAATGGCTATTTTTGGTTTGAAGCCATTACCCAAAGGAACATTGATTCCGTTATCTGTGGGATTTGTGGTTTTTGTCCTGAAGTTCTTCTTGGTGATAGTATTGAAAAAAAATGTTGCTCTAACAGCAAGGTATTACTATACTTTGCATTTAAACTTTATTCAGTTTTTTCTAACTTTAAAATAGTGTTACCTAGGATGAAGAGTTTTAAATAAGCTTGTGGAGTGCAAAGAAAATATCTTTTTTAACAAATTAGGGTTCATTATTGTCTGGGGGGTTGGGTAAGGATAGGGTTGAGTAAGAAATGGTTTAGGAAGTAAATTAAGTAAGGACATTACAGAAAAAAATATTTTCTGTTTTATTTTAAAATCTTAAAAACCTCAAGTGCATATTATACATTCATGATGTACATTCATTCAAAAAGTTACAGTTATTTTTCTGCGTTCAGCGTGATCTTTCTATGATTTCAATTCATTTTTGTACTACTGTCAAGCTTATTTAATACTTATACCACTTATTTTTTAACTTTATAAACAAAATTAACATTTTAAACAAAAATGTTAGTTTGTTGAATTGTTTGATGTTTTTCATATTTGCAGATAAATTATATGAAAGTTGCCTTTTCAAAACCAAAGTTACCCTCTGCAAATGAGTTTTATGCCAAGTTGAAAAAAAAAATAGATAGAAAAGTGCATCATTACAAGAACATTAGGGAAACTGGAATTGACACCGGCTGAGGTGCCTCCACATATCAGTCTCCAAAATTAATGGCAAGCAAACTATTCAATACTGAAATGGAAAAATATAGTATTTAATTAAAGGCAAAAGAACAACCTTTAGGTTTGTTTGTTCACTATTTGTTTACCCAATAAATCTGAGACATTAATATGATAATATTATTTACATTATTTTGAATATTTTATTCAATTTAATTTTGTTTTCAATAGCTCTATATTAGTTAGTTAGCAAATCCTTTGGAAATATGGGTAATTAATTCATCTTGTTGTGTTGACCACAGAGTTAACAAAATGTAAAAAAGTTTTTTATTTCCCACTTTTTGCCAACAAAGTTTTATATAAAGGTTTTAAAAATTATAGCATGACTTAACAAATCATTAATGTCGTATTATAGAAAAAATAAGATTTGAAAAACGTTTAAAAAATTATCTCAGAAAGGAACTTTGAAAACTCATCGCAAATAGGAGCCAGATGTTGTTTTTAGATGTCTTTTGTAAAATAGTATGAATTTGCTTTACTTGTATTCAAGTAAAGTTCAACAATTTTGCAAACTTATTACACCAAATAAATTATATTTGCTTAATAAATCTAAACACGAGCAGCCAACACTTCTACGCTGTGTCAAAGAAATTCATTACTTTGTGCTAGAATAGACAAAAATTCAATACTGAAAGTTATTTTTTAAATCCGAAAATAAAACATAACAGTAGTCAGGAAAATCCCCAATGGTTCTTGGAATTAATTTACAAACATAGAATGCTTGTCTCAAATTACCTTTGTTTTTGCCAACAGTAAAAACACTGGTCACTTCTGTTATCTAGCTGGCTTGAATTAACACGGCATTTATGTTATATTCTTTGTAACATACTTTTTAATTTTTTGTAAATACTACATAGTTAAAGTGCATATGACATAAACTTTTTTTGTTTTTAGAAGTTGCATATGTGCATAAAATCACTTAAGCACGAAAAGTTTAAATAATGTTTATAAACACCATTTTTTAGGCCGTAAAATCCCTAAATTTTGTTGAAAAAGTGTCCCGGTGACAAGGTTCTAACTGACATCCTGTGACATCAAGTTGTTTATCTCACGCACCAACAAAGTGCTTGAAAGAGTCTATTTTACTCGCTTATCATTCCATTGTGGTGCCATTGAGCACTCTAGCGACACATCTTCTTAATAGTATTTCGGGCACACAACTTGACGTCATGGCCATGCGATTCCAGTGGACAACTTTTTCGCTCAAAATGGGTAATTCAAACGACAAAATTCTTGTTACAAAGATATCATACCGTGAAAAAAAAGTAGAATCCGATATTTGACAAATTTTTATGTCATATCCACTTTAATATATTTTGACATTTTTTGTAGGTGACCCTTCAATGCTACACGAAATGATTTCAATAGGTGATTTCAATGTGGAATCTCTCCAGGAAGAGTCTCTAAAAGGATTAAAAAACATTTCCAAGTATTGTGGTATTCCATTTGCTGGAAAATCAAAAGTAAGTTCTTTTAGTTGAAAGTAAATATTGGTTTGCTTAGAGTTTTTAATACCTATTAATCTGTTTTCCTTTACAAATGTTAAAAATATAACTCATATTTAAATGCTGTTGAAAGTTGATTATTAATTTTTGAATGTTATACTTTTGCTAAGTATGAGGTACACATCTTTGTGAACTTTAATATTTATGCAGTATTGAGTGATGTCAAGAGATAAGTTGATGATTGTATAAGTTAACATGTTTTTTCCCATTGCTGTTCTTCTGTTCAGTACTGGTGTGAATATGTTCAATCAATGGTTATTCCAAGTTACCTGGTCGAACTGTCGGATTTTGCCATTTAGTGTGTTGCCATGGGGTAAGTGTACAACATACATCTACTCTTTAACGATTGTTATTGAGGAAAAATGTATTTATTGCAAAGTTAAGTTTAAAGCCATATTTCTCTTTTATTTGAAAACCTTGTAACATCAAGTTATAACATACCACTCAGTATTAGTAAACTATAAACTTTTCAAAACAGATTTTTTACCAACCCTTTGAAAACAAAATGCATAAAAAGCTTAAGTTGCTTTAAATAGTGTTTATTTGAAGTTTTTCAATTTTGTTTGCCGTCTTTAGGACATTTTGTGTAATTTAGTAACAGAAAATTTTAAGGGTATTTATTTTTTTTATAAGAAAATATATTATCTTTACATTACTATTCTTTTTTCTACATTTTTAAAGCACCTATGCATCGAAGTTTCTGACCCTGACTGAATCAGTTCGAAATGCTGCTGATTTTTATCTTTCGTTGAAGTTTCCCTTAATAACATTTATCAATGATTCTCCATTTGGGTTTGCCAGACATTTGGAGACTCAGATGTGGCTAAAATTTTGTGGGGTGAAAATTGTGGATGTTTTGAGAAACCACGTCCAAACAAAGAGCCTGGAAAGATTTGTTGTTTAATTTGTAATTTTTTACTACAGATTTTTATACAAATTAGAGACACAACATTTTATTATAATTACCTATTATGACACGTTAAACATGTTCTTGGTGTTTTCAAGATCTTGTTAAAATCAGATGAATGTAGAAGGATTCAAAAGTAGAACTTCTAGTGATAACAGGTGCTGTCAAGGGTTACACCTGCTGAAGAATATTCACCAGGCTTCTTAATCTGAGCTTTAATCAAATATTCAGTTATCCTATTGTTACTTTTGGTAAGAGTACTGTAACTTTAAATTTGAGCAGACATAACTACAATGTTGCTCGAACAGTTACCATAAGTAGCAAAATGTTTAAGTAAGAATTTGAATTTTCTAATTTGGTGATGTTTGTTACAGAACCTTAGTTTTCCCAAAATTTTACCAATAGAGTATCGCGAAGTTGAAGTCTATATTAAAGATGGTTCTTTCACTGGCTCAGTACGAGCATCCCATTACAAGAACGGTTTATTCTAGATGACAGACTTCATTCAGCAAGCAACCCTCACAAGTCACCCCTCTGCAATTTATCATGACATTAACTTGTGCAAACAAGCTAATTATATATGTATAAGCATGCAAGAGTCTGAAAACAATAGAACGAACAACAAATGTTTGCGAGGTACATGCCTTCAATCCTTTGAAGTACATTGTATGTATAACTTCTTGATGGACTTCTACCTAAACGAGTCTATAGTCAAGGAACAAAATCGTGCTTTCGAGTCAGAACTGCTTGAATCAGAATGTGTTGTTAGAAATAATTATCACAGATTTGTAATTTCAGAAAAATGATTTTGTGTTAAAATATTTTTGAATAACTTTGAGCAATTTTGTTTTTCGATATTTCATTTATATTTCAGCCTTTCATTTTTACAAACTTGAGTTTATTTCCCTCCTCAACAACTTATTGTATTCGGTAAGATTTTGTTTTGTTGAGTACTCTCAATTTTGGGATTGTGAAATTTTTTTTGTTGTCCTTGTGACTGATACCGTTTTGCATTTTGCATAGCCCACTCGTTTTAGTTTGAACGCTCTGGTATGCAAAAACAATTCACATTTGTGAAGATATAACTGCGTTGCTCTGTTATTATCTTCAGTCTCAAAATCTCCTCTTAGCTGCAGTGACGAGTCCTATAAGGACGAAACAGTACTGTATGCAGATTGAGTTTATTTCGCTCCTCAACAACTTATTGCCTTCGGTAAGATTTTGTTTTGTTGAGCACTCTCAATTTTGGGATTGTGAAATTGTTTTTGTTGTCCTTGTGACTTATACCGTTTTGCATTTTGCATAGCCCACTCGTTTGAGTTTGAGCACTCTGGTATGCAAAAACAATTCACACTTGTGGAGATATAACTGCGTTGCTCTGTTATTATCTTCAGTCTCAAAATCTTCTCTGAGCTGCACTGACGAGTCCTCAAAGGACGAAACAGTACTGTATGCAGATTGAGTTTAACTCCGAGATTTAAATTACTTTCGGGTATTCGTCTTCTACACGCAACGCTTGCTGCTAGTCTACTTGTACTCTCAAACGATGTCTCACTTAACCCAGACCCAACAGCAGCTGAGACTGCTGAACCCGTAAATGAAAAGGGAAAATCTAAGTGTGCGTCCTGTAACAAGACTACAAGGAGAAACCAGGCAGCCATTTTGTGTGGTAGTTGTACTTTGTGCTTTCATGCCAATTGTTTGGGTCTATCCAGAAATGATATAAACAGGCTCAAAACATCAACTGAACAGTGGATATGTCTGGCTTGCAGTTTACCAACGTTTAACGACTCCTTCGAGTCTCCGAGCTCCTCTCTGGATGTATTAGACTCTAGTAATTGTACAGAAACAAACAGTTCGGAAATTCTTGTAACTCTGAGTCAATACACTACCAAGTACTGCGTTATTGGGAGTCTTAATATTAATAGTCTCAATGGGAGGTTCAGTGAGGTCCAGGAATGGATAGAGGCATTTGACATTCTGACTATTCAAGAGACGAAAATAGATAGATCATTTCCAGATTCCCAGTTTGCTGTCGACGGTTACAATATGTATCGTAGAGATCGCAAGAAAGGCGGTGGTGATATTGTGGTGTATATTCGTAAATCTATACCGTCACATCGCCTACGAGTTAAATCAAGCGAGCTACAATCGATTATAATGGATATTCAAGTTGGTCAACAACATATATCTTTATTCTTAAGTCACCATCAGTAAATAATAATATACAGTTTATACTCTTCTAGACGCGGCGATTTCAAACCGACCAAATATGATATGCTTGGGAGATCTAAATTGTGACATTTTACATCCACTCGATAATGGGAAAGAAGGGCGCACTTGGCTGGACATGTGCGACATTTACGATCTAGAAAATATTATAAAAGAACCAACTAGAATTTGTTGCACTAAGGAGTCATGTTTGGACATTATAGCTACGAATGCCCCTGGATTTGCATTACAATCAGGAACGGCCTGAGTAATCACAAGATGGTTTACACGGTTCTCAATAGAAAGGTAATGAAGCCGAAAACTATCTTCACGAACGTAAGGTGCTTTAAGAACTTTGAAAGCGAAGCTTTTAATAAAGAACTAAAGCTCGTCCCGTTTAATGCTACTTATGTCTTTGACGATGTTAGCGATATCTGCTGGGCTTGGGAAAAAATGTATTCCACTGTACTGGAAGACCATGCTCCAAGGAAGTCAAGGAAATGTAAAACGCCACTGGAAAATCTAAGTTTATTACTCCCGAGATAAAAAGGCCATGCGGCTGAGGAATACTCTCAAGCGCAAATTCTACAAGTCAACATCAACTAACGATTGTAGTACAGCTGCTAAGGGTCAAAATTGTTCACTTTTTGATAAAAGCATGAAACTTTGCAGGATTATACGTATCACTAAGACTAACATTTTTGGATACGGAGCCAAGCCAAATTTGTCACAGGAGCTGAGTACTGCGCATGTTATTGAATACCCAACACGAAAACGAGGCTGGAGGCAGAAAAGTT
>JAOTRI020092485.1:0-15408 GCA_028564885.2 Zoanthus sanctaehelenae
GGTCCTTGTGGTGTAGTGGTTAACACGTCGGACTAGTAAACCGAAGATGTGGGGTTCGATTCCCGCCAAGGGCTATAGATGTTTTTTTTGTCTTATTTCTTTCTATTTTCTTCTCGGCCGTATAAGTCCAGGTGCCTCCCTATGCTGTTTCAGACAGAGAGTCATAATCAGTGAAAACAATCCCAGTTAACAACAACCCAGGTGGAGCAGAACTTTGCGTAAAATTGAAGAATCAGCTTTTAACTTATTGAGCTTTAACGTAAATGATATTTGTAACAGTGAGAGAGATAAAGAAATATGTTCATTCAGAGAATTTTATCGTATGACTATTATTGATGTCTTACAAACTTTATTGATAGCCTTTTGTTAAATAATTTTGTTATTGCCATAGATTATTAATATTATCCTTTCTGCTGTTAATACTAAACTTAATATGTTTCAATATCTTTAATACAACAGGAGTCTAACAAGCGATGCGTTACAAGTCTTTAGTTGTGACGTCGTGGCGGCCATGTTGGTGTACTCTCAACAAAAGGATTTTGATATTTTCTTTTGCTTCGGACACCAACATGTTCGCTTTGTCTATTGTCTTCTGTGTCTCTTGGGAATGTGTGAAAATAATCGTGATATCGTTGCTATTGACAGGGAAGTTGTGCAGCAGCTCATGGATGAATATTTTGCGGCGACCAAGTCCGATTACTTAACTTGGGGTCAGCAACAGGTTAGCTATTTTTCTGTTTTTAAAACACAAGCCAGTATCCAAGAAAACTTATTCTTCTGAGCGTGCTCTATCTTCGCGATACATGATTTTACAAACTTTAAACAAGACAATTTTTAAATCAAATATACAGAGAATATTACACGGTGGCGCGAACACAACTACACGCCCTCCTTGCAGTAAGAACCGAAAGCATTTTAAAGGCGCGATCTTTACACACTAACACAAGTTACACACACACCAATGCAGCCGCTTTACGGCCCATGTACGATCTCAGAGCGCAGCACCACAGCCAGATGGAATAAGCTGGGAGTCGATTTTTACTGAGGGAGGAAAACCAGAGAAAAACCCTCGGAGTCAGACTGAGATCGACAAATCTCAGCCTACATGCGGAGCCCAGGAATCGAACCCGGGTCGTAGAGCTGGGAGGCAATACTGATGACCACTATGCCAACCTGACTCCCTTTCGAGAAGATAAGCTTTTTATGTTCAAGCCAACGTGTAATATTCTTTTTATTGCATTGATACGAGTGTTTCGAAAATAGAAAAAACTAAACGGAAAAGACAGGAAAAACAAAGGAATGACGTCAACGATATGTTCACTGGAGAGGCTATGGAGAAATGATATGCCACTCGTATCCCGGAAGTAGCTTTATTACGTTGGCGTATTTTTCAGTAAAACACTCATTTATGTAATAAAAGTACATAGTTGAAATAGCGTTAGTTCAGATAGAATAAAATCACAAATAGCTACCAAAAAAAGATTTGTAAAAAAATATCAAAGCTCTCAATGAAATTTGGCAAAAACTGAAACTTGAACGGTAAAAGAAATTGAACAAATTACGTATTACCTCGGTATAAGTACCTGTGAAGTTCACGTGTGATGTTAGAACAAAAATAACCATGAAGTCCAAACAATAGAAATAATGACCATAGAATTACAAAAAACAAAGAACAATGTTCACAGATGAACCGAAACTAGTATCTCAAGGAAGTAATCTCGATGTTTCAATACTCCAGTCCGAAAGGTCAGTTTAAAATCCATCTCCACTACGATGTAAAACATATTTATTTTAAAAAGAACTGTTTTAATACGGGGTTAGAAAACCTCAACAAGTATCTGAAGTGTTTTCAAACGTAATCCCTTGATTAAACCGAAGTAAACGTTGCAATCATTTCAAACTACGATGTTAAACTTTGTTCACTCAATAGAAGTTGAGTGGAGTCAGTAAAATATTCATTTCGTTTAGACAGGGTAGAGCTTCAATTTAGCAAATACAACAAATGTGACACAGCTAGTCATTCCAACGGTCGAACACATAGATTTCATATAAAACTATACATCCGGGATACGAGTGACATATTTTCCATATCCTCACTGGTGAAGATATCGTTGACGTCATTCATTTGTTTTTCCAATCTTTTTCGTCGTATCTATGTAGTGAAATATTTTTACCACTTGAAGATAAACTTCATATTTTAGTGCCACCGTGTAATATCCTCTATATACTTTGTTCTACCCAATTGAAATATGTCTAAAATTAAAGGTAAAATTTCCGTGTTGGGGCCTACTTTGTTAACCCAGACCCTAACTTAATCTACAATTAACGCTTTGAAACTGTATCATGCATAAGTAAGTAGGCCCCAATAGGGAAATAATGCCAAATATTGTTTTGGTCACCGTTTAGCTTTAGCTTAAGTGAATTAAAATGTCTTTCAATCGTACAAAATATTCTTGCCCTAAATATTCAGTGTAAAATACTATTTTGTTTCTTACCTTTGTATATACATTATTATATCTTAATTTCCTTTCATTTTAGGGTACAAGCGGTGATTCTGTGTCCAAAGTATAACTAGAGTCTCGAGGGAGAAAACCTGACCTGAAACACTAGTTTTGCTGTGCTTCCTTCATGTTTTGAGACCAATGGATACAAAATTTAAGTGTCAAACTAATTCCTACTGAGCTAAAAAGAATTAATATTGAGTAACCTACAGTACGAAGCACATAACATCAATGAATTCAACCAGTCATATTTCGCTCTTTACAAACTTTGCTTGTAAATGTACGCTATTTATAGCTATCGTTTTATACTGATTGGCTTTTTGCTCCCAGATACATTGAGATATAAATAATGATGAAAGATATAAGTTTAAACTAAAAACATCTGTTTTCTAATGCTTGTAACTTGCAATGGTTATTTTCATTCCATACTTACTAGCTTTTTTTGTCTTCTCGGGTATTGAACTATCTAGAAGTTCTTGTAAATAGTCATTTGACACTTCCACAAAACGCGAAGAAGCCGCCATAGTTTTCGCAAACTCGTCACCTCGGACTATTGGTATTACAAATAGCCCAAGGTTAGGGAGCCAGTCAGATTGTAGTATGCGTAATAGCCCTGATAATGGAAAATACTGTTGTATATACTTCAAGTTAAAATAACTAAGCATTGTCTATATGTTCAGCTTCTCCATCAAAGGAAAGGCGACATGTTATGTAATGTTTCAGTTATATAAGAATACAATTTGTTAAATAAATTGTTTTGTAAATGTATGTATGCATTTTTCTTCAGTTGTCCCGGTTGTTATGTCTGCAACCTTAAAGTAGCAAAATTTTAAAATGAATTCCGAACTTGAAATAGTTAACATTTTCCTGGTTATGACCGACGTTTGGCCTACACACTTTTTTCTAAGTATCAGTAACCGTTCCGAGGCTCACTGATCATATTTTTTGGCGATTTCAGTTTGTTTTTAATTCTGTCAAGGCATAGCAAAAAGATGCTCCTTGCATCACCTTATAATAAATGTGAAACACTATGTGGCTTATAGTGTCGAGAAGTGAAGTGAAGTGAAGTCTCTAGCAAAACATTTTGATTCTATTCTGAGCCTCTGCCCGAGGTTGTTCTTAAATTGTTCTTAACTTTTTGCCAATTTGTGTTTCGTTCTTATCAAAAAGCGTATATATGAAAACCAGTTTATTTGCCCCCCTTTTTTTCATTTCATCGATGGTTTAACAATACTGTACTTTATAAACAACTCTTATTCAACAAAAGTGCATTCGATAAAACAAATATGAAAAGTGAGCCAAATGAATATTAAATATTATCATTATTTCGATCATCGTTTCTATTTTTTTAATCTTCTACCAACTTCTAGTAAGTTTCGTGATAAATAGTATCCCATCTTGACCCCATGCAAAAACCTCATTAATATTCTCCTAACCAAGAGCTATTTGCACGTATATACCTATTTATAATATAGCTACGATATAACGCGTGCTCTGATTGGTTCAAATCTACGCTTTATTACACCGATAAAGTCATGGTTTTCGCTTGCTTGTTTTGCCGCTTGTTTTCCTATATCATAAAAGCATTAGAGCACAACTTTCTATGACTATAGGGCGAAATAGAGCACTTGTGATGTCGGGAGAGACACTCGAAACGTTGTAAAATTACGAGCCGCAGGCGTGCTCTATTTCACCGATAATGCTTAATTTGATTGGTTCAAAAATCTGTGTCTTCTACACGAACTGAGAAGCCCAACTATGTGAACTGTTTGACTTCGTTTCTCAAGGAAGTAGTTTTTAAAGTAAAGAAAGGAATTACCCTGAGAAAAAAAGAAGTAAGCATATTGACTACGGATCCGAGGGGGATCTTGCCTGGAAAATTTGTTTCCTTTGAACCGAATAGAAGCAAAACGGCTCCACTTCTCGAGCTAACAAACATTTTGTGTAGCGCTGGAACTTCTGCCTCTAAGTCTTAGGAAAAAAATATTTCGTAAAGGAAAACGAAATGTGAAAGTTGTAATAATTCATTAATCTTAAAAAATTGGAATGAAATTGGTAAATGACTTCATCCACGGATGAAGACGGCCACTATGATTAAATTTTGCTGTTTTAGTCCTAATTTATCATTTAGGGTAGATGGCAAATAATATAAATCGCTTACTAAACTGATATTTCAAAGTGTTTGATGGTTGGGTTGCCTGAATTTTTCAGTCTTATAATTTTATCAAAACAGCGTTTCTTGACATGTTTTCTGAACCCTTCAAAGTGTAGCGACCATTGCCGGAAAATGCGTCACACGTGATTGCTTCAGCACAATTGGAGCGTAGGTTTGAAACAGTACATTTTTCAATTAAAAGATGGATTTAAAAGGATTTGATTGTTTCAAACGTATTGAAATCTTATCCTTGATCATATAGGAAGGATAGTTGTGCTTTTAAATAGGTTAGTCGAGAGAGAACTTTGCAAACATTTGTCGGTGGATATGGAACACATTAATGATTAGTGTCGGAAAATTAATATACATTAAAAAAAGATCAACATAACATATAAAGTCTTTCAGTTCGGAACCGTATATTTCGGCTGCATAAACAAGCTTTTACAGGTGTTATCGACTACATGAACCTATATCCAAGAAACGATCATTCATTTAAGTTTATTTTATATTTTGTTAACATCTATGAAAAACAATGACTTTAACAGCGTATTCGCTTAACCATAGCCCACAGTTTGTTCAAATATAATAAAGATTGCACTGGGACAGTGTCAAAAAGCGCCCAAAAACCCCCGTCTAGATAATCTGAAGGGATTTTTGCCACTGATAGTTCCAACTTCCGTTTCGATCCAGGTGATAGCTTTTGATTTTAACCTTAATATGACCGGTGTGAGCGGATGTTTGTATAGCGAATAAAGTAGATTTTTAAATAAGCTGTAGTGTAGTTAGGATTAAGTTCTACTTCAGGAAATGGGCCCACAGAGAAAAAGCTTATTTCGCGGAATTCAAACCAACGACCTCCGAAATAACTTAATTGATTTTAGTTCAAATCTTTCACTTTTTTTATTGAGAGTCAACAGGGGACATATTGTAAAAGGGGCGGGTGCTTTTTTTAAAAAAAACTGTTGTTTTCTTTGCACACGTGCTGCTGCGGCCGCGCGGCAATCATCCTGTAATCAATTTCTTGTTATATCGAGCTTAAAAGTTTAAAAACTATATGATGTAGAAATATTAGAACAAGTTAGCATACAAATATACTAAGATATTTGAACTGAATTGTAAAGCTTTACAATATATTGGATAACGGGTATATACATAAATTAGTTTAAAATCAGGAGTCTTTTTTAAGATCTAATTTAGCTTATAGACGGATATATTTTCGTACGAGATTTGCAAATATGGCGTTGGGTATTTTATCTTAAAGAGACTGTTTTTTTAAATAATTATTGCGTTGTAAAACAGAATTTCAGTTTTACTATCAAGCTGAGAAAGAGTCATTTTTAATTGCAAATGATTTAGAATATTTTTATTCAGTAAAACATAATTGAAGGATATCAACTAATATGAAAATTTTTTTATGTTCGGCTATGATCAGCTACGTTTCTAGTTTGAGACACCATATATTTTATCTAATTCTGTTGCTCAAATAAAGGGTTATTAGTTATGGAATTTTCCTAAATTACCAAACTTTTTTTAAAAATTTGATAAAGTACTACGAATTAGGAATTGAATTCAAATTTAGAACACTAATCATCCGTCTAAAGCAGTTAAACCGACGTCCGATTTCTTCTGATTTCAATGCCATTGAACCCTGCTTACTACATCGGCGTCAACAATTTGAATACTCAACTTCTTTTCCAGACAGAAAAGATTAAAAAAGATTAGTTTTGGTTATGTAATTCTTTAATAAAAACAACTTTGAAATGAAGAGACCAATAATGAAGCAAATTAAGTTTTGCTTTAAAATCAAAGAAAAAATAACTCTTTTGTCCTAGTATTGTGTGTATGTCATGAATTTATTTGAATATGAGACCATTTCTAGATTACTTTTGGTAACAGTCTAATATCTCTGAAACTAGTATCTTTTCAATTTTTTGTCAAAGCTCTAGGTTGATGGACTAACTTCTGTTTGTATCATTCCCAAAGAAAAGGCCGATAATCTTTTTAAAATTTAAATTGTGTCGCGATTGGTTAACCAAGAATGCTGTATTTCTACTCGCTCAGTTGTTCTAACAAAACTGCCAACTATTTATAGAACTTGTATTGCTTTTACGCTTAATATTGCAGAGTCAATGAACTAGAAAGAGGTGGGGCGAAGGAACTCATATATAGCCGACAGTCAAAGGCTTTTAGCAAAACATATGACAAGTTGGAACTACAAGACACCACCGTAAGACTGAACCGACGTTTACCAACACTAAGCTGAACTCGTGTTGCAAAATACAGAGAAAAAACATGGGAATACTACAGCCGCTACAGAGAGCGTTTTTGGTGATTTATTTCTTTTTTACAGTCAGCCGCTCAGAAGGTAAGACTTGGGTGCATTTTTTCTACGCAAATGTTTCTTCAATCTGTCAAGATACAAGCATCGTATAGTGAGTCAAATTTAATTTTACGAGGCCAAAATACAAAGCAAGACTAAAGTTATGTTCAGGTTTATTTATAAAATTAATCCCGAACTAATTTTAAAGTTTTTACGTCGCTTTGCTCTGCGGCAAGTTTGCAACTAAACAGGTTTGGGATAAATAAAATCTTAACTTAAAAAAATGGCAAACATTTCCAAAAACCTCTGGATAACTTTCGTTTTTAAAAAACTATACTTTTTTACGCCGCCCGAATTCGAAACGGTCTCTACAAAAGGTATAAATTTATTACTATAAAGTAACAAAGAAATGACTTGCTAAAAATGGATTAAGATGAAAAATCCTGCCCTCATATAGCACGCATATTGGACTACAAGGTCACCATTTATGTTCTACAAACAAAAATAAAGATTTTTACCCGTAATTAACAAAATCAATAGACCGTTAGTTTTAGGGCTTCTTGCTATTATCTGCTCTATTGTAAGTGTGACTTGTCGGAAGTTGTGGCAATTTTAGGTGTTTATTTTTAAAAATCATTTTGGAGGCGCTTGTTATTCCATCTGTGCGTGGTTTGTTCATCGTTAAATCACTGTGAAGATTCAATGTATGGCATTAGTTTTTAAAAAACATTGCCCGACACTTGTCGCCCTTTTACAGAGTGGAATGAATGAATTTTAACTGCATTTTACTAACACCAACGATTTTTCATCTATAACTGCAAGGCAAGTACTGCAGTCGGCCTAAGTAGTTTTGATATTGAATTTACAAATAGTTTTAGAATTTTATCGCACATACGTTGCCGTCATCGAGCTTGTTTTGTGTCTTATAGGAAATATTAAGATAACTTTCACAATTGATTAGTTGCCGCAAAGTCAACACAACTTCCTATTAAGAACCTTGTGTATAACAAAGAAGGGCAATATCTCGCTGAACTTTACAACCGCAAAAAATCAATATAAATGATAAATTTTAGCGTGGCAATACACTACAATAAAATCCAAATCAATTGTGAAGTCAATATCTCCGGCTTGCTAACGATTTCCACTTTCCTGTAAATGTGTCATTGGGAAGTTGTGTATTATAGCTAAACGTTTTCACAAAACATTATTTCAAAACGGAATACGATCGCGAAATATAACTGAATCGAAAATATAGAAATATTTTTATTTTTATGAGTTAATATTGCGTATAGCTTTTTCAAATTAAGATAGAAAAAAATACAGTTTTTTGTGCGGCAAGCGCGTATTGGTTAAAAGAGCAACTCGATACATTCTTTTTTAACTTAAAACAAGATCGGCATGGAATGAGAAAAACATAGATCCTTTTAAAAAAAGATTCAATGGATGCATCTATTAAATTTTCAAACAGTGCGTTGCTCCAAATCTTTTTAAAAACTTATGGTCATTCTCTATTTCTGTTTATCAAAGCCTACAGTGTTTCATTTTTAACTAGGTACAGTATTACTCATCGAAATCTTATCCGGTGTTCATGCTTGGGTTTTATTAGTCAACTCTAAAATAATGAATCAGCCGGTTATACACGTTTTGACATATTTCAATCGCTTTCAGGAAAGAGAGAGTACAAGTTTTCCAATTTGTCAAAAACAGGATAGGAGAAATTTCTCAATTCTTACATCAAGACAGCAAGTACCTCACTCTATTTCATTAACATCTATAGAAATCGTAACACCCTTTGGAGTACCGATAATAAAATAGTAGATGAGCTAACGGTTACCTCTCACCGCGGCTTTCCAAAGAGCTGCACCTCGACAACCAGAACTTTGCAATTCTTTTGAAAGCGAGTCAGTTGCTCTTATGCATCTCGACGATATAAATTTTAAAGACAACGATAATCAAAAATAGATTAGTAGGCCACGACAGCGTAAAAGATCAAAATTTTTACCACTTTTGATTAGATGATTGGAGTTAATAGTTAACAGCAATTGAGGAGGTTTCAATAATGGAGTTCATTTTTCAATAACTTTATGCAAATTCACGCGAAAGCATGTTGGTTCGAATTGTTTATTCTTAAAGAAAAACAAAACCTTACAAATTTGCTTTCATTGAAATTCGTTTCTAGCCTAAAATAATCTAAATGAAGGCTGATAGATAGATATTTACTGACTTGGCGGCCATCTGTCGATTTAGCTGGAAGGCAGGAAGAGCTTTCTATGGTACAAAAAAATCTACTATAATAATTGTAGTAATTATGTAAAAATAAAGTTGATTACTAAAACAATTTTTCTACCTGGTCTGAGCAATTTGGGCAGCTGCCATTAACTAAAAGAAGTTAAACTAATAATTCTTAAAATCACATTTTTTAACTGCGGGTTGCGAAAAGCGTAATATATGAAAAACTATTTCCAAATCTCTTTTACGATTTTATTAATACAATTTTCAAGACGATAAATTTTTTTATCGTCAGTTCTATTGGCCATTTATCTCGCATCAAGTTTTATACTTTTTTAACTCCAGTGATAGATCTCAAATTGGTACGCAGGTGATCGAATACGAGGCAAAACTCTTCGGAGACAAGACATTATATGAAAACAGGACAGTGCCCGGTTTAGGGTTTCAAAACAAAACCGGCTTCGTGTGTTAAGCTTTGTGTATAGCTGCATCTAATCTGCCTCTTGTCTTGAGAACAAACCACGCGGAACTATACGTAAGGCATTGACGTAAATGGTTTTTGTTCGATAACATATTTATAAAATGGTGGTTCCCTCTTCACACTGGGCAAACGGAACTCTTTTGTATGACTTAGCTAGATTCCACAAAAGCATTAACGATTAAATCCCGAACTCTATAAACTGTTTTCTTCTGCATAACACCTAGTAACTAATTGAATTTTTGTAGGTATTACGCACTTTTCACTTGTCAGAACTTTTAATTAGCAATTAATTCACAAAAACACAAAAAGAACGCAATGCTACTATTAAAATGCCAAATAATGTTTGTGAGTCTCTCTTAATTTCCTGCAGTCCAAGGCTTAATAGAAAAACTTTGGCTAAATCAAAGAATAGAAAGTAACTTGTAATTCCATATAAATCGAGGTAATTTGTTTGGAAAAAGTTTTTTTTTAAAAGTACTAAATATATTAAAAAAATTACGTTTGATATGATGCACAATTAATTCACATATATTTTATAGTAACCTAGTTTTCTTGCAGTCTATAAGGTCTTAGCTTTGCATTGTTTGGAGAGATAGCAGGAAGAGGCAATCACTGCACGCGAACGGTTCGTAATGTCAATCCAAAAAAAACAACATTTACTTATAGTCTAGGCTTTTTAACCAAACAAACAAATTCCCCGAACGAAAAACAAAACAAAAGGTGCGTAATTTTCTATTGATATTTTCAGAGTGTAGATATTATTATTCAAACAAACACTCCGGCGAAGGCAAGGAGGCTAAAAACTGAAATAACATAATTACTAGTAATCGTTGAGAGTTACTCAGAGCAAACAAGCTGGGTTATGATTTTAGCTTATTATGGGCGTGTATACGTGTAAGTATACATCATCACAAACTCCTCTATATATCGCAACAAACCTTTTATTGACTATTTCCCAGCATTTTCATGTGACCCAAATACTAGATTTTGATTGGCTACTGAAATCATTTTCTCCGTGTGCCTTTTTGGAAAAACAAAGGTGAAGGCTTGATCTTCCATGCGTGTTGAATTATTTTAATCAAGTGCACAATGATCGCGATGAAACATCGACATAACTTTTTGCTCTTTGATAAAGATAGAAGCCAAAACATACAAACAGAAATAGCTTGCTAAATCTCTAGTTCATAGTATGTCGCGTAAACATTTCACCAGTCGCCATCTTGAATAAAAAATGAAAATTTCAAACAGACACATAGGTCCCAGTCCTAACCGCTTCTATGGCGACAAACAGGTCACGTGAAAATGCTAGGGAACAATCAGTATAAGATAAGGGATAACAAACAAAAAGAGGCGATATATCGTTTATGTTTCGACTAATTTTGGACTTTGTATCCTTGTGTGACGTCGCCAGTTGTGAGGGAACTCGCTTTGCAGAAGATGAGAGGACCACAGATGGCGACGCATGCGCACAAGAATTTATTGACGAGGTGGAACAGAAGTTATCTTTACAGTGGTTGAGGTGTAAAAGCCCCGAACAACTATGTTCAAGCCTTTTTGTGCATACGGTCCTACACAACACAGCCTAAGCTCATTTACATGCAGCGTTACTTAGCAACTTACTCGAGGTCAAGATTAGTTCTGAGTCACGTGAGTGACGCCATTTTTTGCTAACAGAAATTACAAATTGAAAAACTTTACGGACGCTCAAAATAACTCAACTCATGGAAAGATTATCTGATTTCCTTTATATGTGTTATTTAAATTGCTTGTTTACACTACGTAAATCCCTGCAGGAACCTTTTTGGCAAGTCCCTTGTGGGTCTATTCTTATGTATAAGATGAAATGACGCCGTCACGGTTTCGGAGCACAGTACATTTACATGCTAAGATATTCTTGCTCAGCTTCAGTGATCTTGTAACTACTTCTAATTTAGCGTTAAGTACAAAAGGACCTTTAAATAGAAATTGTATTTAGTACAAAAGGATTTCCTTAAGAACATGTGTGTCTTCAGTAACCTTTGTAGTAGTTCACTTGCGGCTAGCTTTGATAATTGCGTGTGGGTTAAAGTCTATTTCTCGAGAGCTGATTTCGATAGGAAATTATTGTTTCTACTAGCTGATGAACGTACCCTAGAGATTCCGTTACCATTCACGTGTAAACTTACTATAGAAATTGATAGCTACTTAATTAAAAAATTTTGAACTATATTATCTCTTTACTCTTGTTTTGGGATGTTGGCCAAAGATAGGACACCTTGTTTGGCTCACGAAGCCCTTTTAATTGCTTATATATATACATGCTTTTTAAAAGAACAGCTTTACATGAACAACGAGGCTCAAATTGGCTAAAATTTAAGAACAATTTAAAAATAGCTTCAGGCTGAGGCTCCGAATATCTGAAAATATTTTGCGTAGACTTCACTAAAATGGGAGGTGCACAATTTTGCTATCCTTTGATTGTTTCAGTTATTTTTTCTTCAATTTGAACTGCTAGAAATAAAAATAGAATTGAGAACAGTTTCAGGCTGAAATTACGAAAAAATGAAAAACAAAGCGCCTCAGAAAAATTTCCTGGTTCCTGCAAAAAGGCCGTGAAGAAATATATCAGAGTAACTTGACTTGCTTCACTGAAAAGAGAGGGTTTACAGAATCATGTTTGCTTCACTGAAGATGACAAAGGGCTAACCGAAACAAGTTTGCACAGTTTGAAATGCATTGTTTTTATCTAAAATTAATAATAATAATAGTTATTATTATTATAAATAATAATAAGAATAAGAATAAAATTTGCTTAAGAGATATACTAATGCATTAAATTTTACTAAAACACGCGTCATTTATGAACAGCGAGAAATTAAGACAACATTTCAATCAAATTACTAAAAGGAGATTATCCCGAACCATCTTTTGAACGGGGAAAGAATTCAGTCAGATTCACGTTAACATTGAAATTATAGAAAGGGGTATCCTTTTGTAGCACGAAAATCATGATGCTAAAATCTTCGAAGAAGCGAAGAATAATCCAAGCGAAGTCGCGCATTACAAATTACGCTTACGTATAAATGAATGTTTTACGGATAACGAAAAATAGAATATAACCTGTTTCCGAAAAAGGAAAATAGAGCTTCAAGGATTACGGAAACAATTAATGCTGTTTCACGCTTCCCACAAAAAGCAAAATTTTCCATTCACGCGTTATGAAAAAATGTATTGGGGGCTTCTTTGCAAATTTACTCTTTAAGTTTTGGCCTAATCAAATATATTAGGAATACAACTAGCCCACATAAAAGCGTTTGCATTACCGATATAATTTTATTAGATACATACATACATACATTTTGACCGAACTTTAATCAGAAACAGGGCGGACATGGTTAGCGCAGTTGGTAAGATCTCTACTTTCCAACCACAAGGTACCCAGTTCGATACGGGCACTTTGCCGAGATTTGAAAATTTGTGTGGCCTTCGTTTCCTTCTTTGGCCTAAACCAACTCAGCTTTCAATCCTCCCGCGGTAGGTAAATGAGTCCCAGTGTCGTCTGGGAGCTAACCTGCGATGGATTAGTGTCCCGTCCAGGGGGAGTCAAAGACTCTTATCCGCTTAAAACTACAGAAACCGGAGATAAGCGCCGGCCCCATGGGCCACTAGGCTCATAAAGCTAAGGATTTAGCTAGCTTAATCAGAAACAATAAATATATATAATTTTAAAACAATCTTTTTGCTTTCTGACCAACCTTTTTTCCGTTGTTTCAAAGGAGAACTAGACAGCCCACTCTTTGCTGTTAAAACAAACGAGGATGAACCTGTAAACATTGATTTCCTAAAGCACCACAAGCCTGATAATCTTGCAGCAAAAATTCTCATCAACCAGAAACCACGTTACGGTGCTTTTTTGTGCTCTGCAAAGGAAAACATTGATCTTCAAGATGAGTTTTGCAATGCCCAAACAACATATATTCCCAGTCCTAACTTTAATGGCGAAGATAGATTTGTCTATTCGTACCTTTACAAGAACATGACGGCCACCACGGACGGGAAATTTATGGTCCGCGTAATAGTCCGACCTAAGCCAGATCCGGTCATAGCGAACCCCGATGAAGCAACCATGTTTCCTGAAGACGATCACGTGCACATCCCTGTCCTTCAAAATGACGTCACCAAGGACAAGTCGGATGTTTGTTTTAAGATGTACGCTGAGAAGTCGACAGAATCTAAAGTCACTTTTAAGGTATGAGAAGATTTGTTCATGATTGTTAGTACAAAGAAACTAATGGGACTTTTCTCTAAAATAAATAACTAAAAATTTTAAACCCGTTTGTACATCGTTGAACAGATCTCATAGATATTGTACAAAACAAATGCCATGTTAAAACATTTCGTTTAGACTTTATTTCAATTTTTCTGAGCTTTTTCGTATAGCGTATAGTAAGTTGGGCAACAAATCAAAACGGTGGTTTTCAGTTGAATTTATTTAGTTAATTTAGTACATTTTCCAAACAATTCCACTGGGTTCATAAGCAATTGCTACATTCTATTTCTCGATTAAGCCAAAGCTTTACTATATTCAGCACGAGCGAAGGACTATTGAAAAAGAAGAGAATTTCTACGCCAGAAAAATTATACAAAAAGGATAAGCTACGTTCTTTTTGCAAATTAAGTGCTAAGCAAAAAAGGTAAAGAGTAAAGAGATGGCTTACAAGTCGCCCTTTCTCGCAGCCAGATACTGAATTGCCAAGAAGGAAATAGCTGTGAGGCCGTCTAGGCGCTCAGTCCCAGAATACCATCCATATATCATCCATATATCACCTGAGCACATTGTCGTGAACCAAAGTCAGATTTAATCAGATGGGAGTCGATTTTGCCTAGGGAGTAAGACCGGAGTACCCGGAAAAAAACCCTCGGAGATTGAGATCGACAAATCTCAGTCCACGTGCGGATCCCGGAAGTCGATCCCGGGTCGTAGAGTTGGGAGGCGCGAGTGATGACCTCTATGCCGACCTGACGCCCATAATAAAAGTTCTAAAGGGGGGAAGTGCATAACACTCACAAAAATTCATTTAGTTACTAGGGGTAAGCTAACCTGTGATTGATTAGTGCCCCCTTACAAGAGGGAGGGAGCTGCCTTAGATTTCTTTCCTTCCCGGGTAGGTAATGAAAACCAGCATCTGCTGGGAACTAATCTACGATGGATTAGCGTCCCATCCAGGAGGAGTCAAAGACGCCCATCAACTTTACAATAATCTCGCTTGATTCAACAGCGTCTTTATTTATTTTGTATGTAATTTGATTGCTGCTGAGGCTGAAAACCTTTTCAGGCGTCTTTTCTGAACATAAACTTTTGCAAACGTTGGCATAGAGATCATTTCATGGTCATTACCTACATTTCCCACGAATGGCAACGAATTTAGAGACGGCGTTTGTCTTATCGACTTGGTGATTTGGTTATAATGGAGGCAGCGTAGGTCAGTGGTCAGAGTTTGGGGACTCGAATGCCAAGGATGAACTTTCCCTCGATTATCCCAGGACCAAAACCACCGCGCTTTGTAAATGGATGATTGTTTTGCCTCCTTTTAGTTGGGATTCTAAACTGAAAGAGAGGGGGATTTTACCATGATACCGCCGTCTGGTTAGCCTAATTGGTAAGGCGTTAGTTTATTGTGCGGGAGGCTCGGGTTCGATTCCAGGCCGGACCAACACTCAGGGTCTTATAGTAATTGAGAAG
>JAOTRI020092496.1:0-26095 GCA_028564885.2 Zoanthus sanctaehelenae
TACGGTGTTCAACTTACCAATAGAGAAAAATATCGCCCTGGGAACCCCTACAGTTACCATCTACATAACATTGTTCGCCTACTTTACCAGCGCGGTTGGTCCTTCTGTTGTAGTGGTTAACACGTTGGATTAGTAAACCGAAGATGTGGGGTTCGATTCCCGACAAGGGCTATATATGATATTTTTCTCATATTTCTTCTTGTCTTTGTACACTCGATGGGCAGACAACAAAGTGTGCATGTTTGCCTCTTGTAAGTGGAAAATTCCTTTTCTTTAAATCCGGAAGCGTTGATAAAATTGCTTATTTCTACCCACATAGGATTTTTTCTCGTGCATTCATTTAATCTTTCCTCAATATTCTCTTCCACTATTTCTATAAAAACAACATTGTCTTTTCCTTTTCAGATCTGTTCTCCCTCTCCCGTTTTCCGTCCGTTATCTTTGGTAGAAATGTTTTAAGCAAATTGTGTTGTTTAGTTTGACAAAATTTATAGTGTTTGAAGGCAGATTTGCGCATTTTCGAAAAACGTGCTTAATGAAACACCAACAAAGCTCTGGTGCGAACGGGGTAGAAGACTAATAGAAAGATTGAAGTTGTTTCTGTTGGAAGACAAATTTGGAATATTGGGAAAAAGTGCTTATCCATAATTGAATCGAAAAACGAAATAATGTTTAACAGGAATAATTTATTATGGAATAAATCTCTTTAGATTGTTTTGGATTTGTTGAAATGTTCTCCATTGACCAAACATGAAATTCTTCATTGGATTGGACGCTGTCTTCACAGCAATCTGGGGAGAAAACAGGTAACTTGGTTTCATAAGGCAGAATGTTGATTTTCACTTGTACATTAATGCAGCTATTGTTTTTTCTATTCTAATGATAGTTGGAAATAGTCATAACACCATCAATGCCTAACATGCCACAAAAAATCATTTAAGCTTAGATCTCTCAGCCATTTATTGATTAAATCTAAATTTCAGTTCAATGAAGATGGGTGATTTTACTTTAATACCATAAACACACAGACTCGTTTTGCCCATGAAATTTCCTGGATCCTTACATAGTGGCAGTCCTGCGCCAGCGTCTTTTTCTTCCTCTATTACTTTCCTGTCTCCTCCAAGAACGTATCGATAGTTTATCTCAATGTCATTAATTGCTGGTCCCTACAATGCTTTCTCCTCAAGCGTTTGAAAAATGAAACGTAGCCATATAACATTTTTTATCATTTATGTTACGTTTCTCCTGCTATTACAAAACATGCTTGTCAGACAAACTTACGCATTTATTGAATAGTGGCATAGTTATTCCGGTTGAACCACTTGTACTTGCAAATTTCAAGATAAAAGAACTCACGTTTAAAACGTTTGTGACCGTTTGTAAATTGTTTTGAACAAGCCCGACCACACCGGAGAAAGTATCCTCTTACATGTAAGGAAATTAAAAAATAACTTAAAAAGTACAAGGGATGTCTGTCTGTTACCAACACATTCAATATTCAGTTGGGACCTTAAGAACTGAGGACGGAAGGAAAGACGACAGCAGTCGTGAAAAATATTATTTCTTGTTACGTTTTTTTGTTTTAGATCATCGATAAAATTTCTCTTCTATTTTAAACAGGATCCCTGAACAGCAAACGCAAGAACTTATATTTCGCCTCGAACGCAAACAAAGGTTGACAATTTTTGTTGTTTGACGTTCATGTTGTCCACAAAATGTTAAAAGAAAGCTCTTTGAGGCGTATCAGTGAAGACTACAGCGAGCAGGCGGCCAGCTCTGTACATTCCAACGTGCAACTATTGTATTCAGTGAATAAAGCTATTGTTCTTTGCCGTTCGCGTTGCTGTTTTTGTCCTGGTATCTTAAGGTCCCCATTGTTTAGTGCAAACCGCTGTCACTCCTGTGCATTTGCATGGATTCCGTGCCACTTAATTGTGGCATTTTCGGTGGGATTACATTTCTGTACCCAGACATTGTTTTATCAGGGAGTCAGGTTGGCATAGTGGTCATCTGTCGTGCCTCCCACCTCTACGACCTGGGTTCGATTCCAGGGATTCACATGTGGGCTGAGATTTGTCTATCTCAATCTGACTTCGAGGGTTTTTCTCCGGGTACTGCGGTTTTTCTCCCTCTGCAAAATCGACCTTCACGCCAAGATCTGAGCCGTCGAGCAATTAAACATTAGCCTCTGGCTTGGAAGAATGGGAAACCACTTCCTTTGCATATGACGTTAAATAAAGTATTTATTTATTTATGTATTTATTTATTATCGATTTCAGATGATGGCTGAACTGTTTGAAACTGCACATGCTCAAGATGGCTTTTTCCTCAATCTGAGTTTGATCATGCTTAAGCTTTGCATGCCCTTCATGGACCCTGCATCTCCAAAGCTTCTAAAAATTGATCCCCGCTACTGTGCTGTAGAAACCACTGTTAACAGTATCAGTAATGAAGAAACCTCTGTACATGTTTTTGGGATGGAAACTGAAACAAGACTTACACTTCTGGAAAATGAAGGTACTAAAGTACATCAAAGTTATAAACATTTAACTATTTGCTGATCAATAATTATGCTGTCAACAATGAAATGAGGATAAGCTTCTTTTTCAATGATTTGACCGTTGAATGACAATACTTAAAGAAATGATTGTTTGTTCACATCATTTTTAACTTTAACCCATGTTGGTAAAACACAAATGTTTTGATAAGGAGACAAAAAAAATGGGCAGGTAACAGGCCGTTAGGCTTGTTTTGAAGTGTAAGGGATGGGGGAGTGCGTTTCAGAGAAAATCTAGCGTCGTCTTCTGAGATTAACTTAACATGTTTATCTTGTTCAGAATGTGGTTTTTCAGTTTCTATTTTATCCTTGAACATGGATACTGGGCTGTTTGTTATCATGAGTTCGTATGTTCAAATTTCTCTCTTAGACCTCAGAATATTTCGCTTTTGTCAGGATATTTTCCAATTCTGGAGGTAGAGACTCCTGCCTAGTTCACAGATTATGATAGTAATGAATCTGGAGCGAAGACTGTTTTTAATAAGTACAGATGATTTGACTAAAAAATGTTTATGCGCACGATCTATTGTAGAATAAAGAATTGTTAGAAAAAATTATTCTAGTCAGGGATCACCACGCTGGCAACCTAGCAGTTTAATTAGCGTATTCAATTCAGAATTTTGTGTTAGTAGCGCATTTCAGAAAAATTGGGCCCTGGAATCGTCAAGCTATCCAACTTAACTAACTAAACTGCTACGTTGCCAGCGTGGTGGTCCCTGATGGTGTAGTGGTTAGCACTCCTGACTAGAATACAGGGAGACGTGGGTTCGATTCCCGCTCAGGTCATATATACCAATTTTTCCTGACAATTCTTTATTCTTTCTTTCATACTACTGAACAACATACGTTGATATATATCTACTGTAGAGATGGGATTGCTGGTGTGAATTCTTTTCTTGCTATTAGAAATGAGTGCAAATGAGCGAACTGGAACAGATCTCACACGACTGCCAGAAATTGGAACATCCAGTTGAAGATTTAATAGTTATGCTTATTCAAAATAATTAAATCGAAACGAAAAAGCGCTCAATCAGAACATGGCAGGGATCGTGTATGTTTAAAAGGGTAGTTTTTTTTTTCGGCAAAAAAATACGCATGCTTTACATTATTGAAATCTTTAGCATATTGCAGAGGTTGTAATTACGTTAATAACTCGTGTCAGTGCACTTTTTAAGGATTAAACTCCTTCCATAACTTTCATTAAATTTGTGTGGTCTTGTATCACAACAAATAACGAGTTAAGCATTTTCTTTTGTAACTTAGTTAGTGATGAATGCTCTACAATACTTTTCTCTATAGGGAATTTGAATAGTTACTGTCTAGTCAATTCAGAATATTGTGTCAGCAGCGCATCCTGTTCAATCCAGTTTTTTTACTATTTCGGGTTTCTCGGTACTGTATGTAAATTCTCATCAGTCCTACAAATGAAACCATTGATACAACAGCTCATTGCCATACAAGCATAGAGCGATTTCTATAGAACCATTAAATACTCAAACTGTTACAATTGTTTAATGGGACAATATAAATCACTCGATTGCTAACTCTAATTCTAACATTGTGAAGAGTGTCAATGTCAGTTATATTTATGTTTTGTGGAAGTGACGTTAATTGTACTAACAATGTCAAGCATGTACATGTCCACTCTAACAACTGCAACTATAACAATTTCAACAGAACAACGTCGACAGAATTTCACCCAGATCTAATTTAAAGAACGTTGTTGGCTCATTTAATTTACGTAGCTATTTGATCAAACCTTTTATTCTACTTTTAGTCTACTGCTGTTTTGTGAAACCAATCATCGAATATGCATGTCCTGTGTGGCATTCTTTACTGCCCATTTTTCTATGTAACGAAATTGAACATATTAAAAAACGTCTTACTCATTTAAATCTATCCACTCTTCAAGAGCGCCGAGATAAGCTGTGTCGTCGCTTTTACAAGGCCATAAGGCGACCCGAAAACAAGATCAACGACGTTTTACCACCAATTAGCAATCAAGTTTACTCTTTACAGAATCCAAGAAAAATACCATTATTCAAACGTAAAACCAAACCTTTTCAGAACAGTTTCATACCATATGCAGTTAGAGTATGGGACGCATCTCCTTGATCTATATAGAAACTTAATTTCATATGTTAAAGCATGAACAGATATATCTTTTTACCTTTTTATATGTTTATATATATTTAGTATAAGTTTATATATAGTTTATATATATTTAGTATAAATTTACTATGTTCTATTGTGAATCTGTGAATTTGATTGGCTCTTTCACTGTTTTCTATCTGCTGATAGAAAACTCGGGCTCGTAGTATTTGTTAAATAGTACTACTTCCAAAGAAAATTAAAAGCATGTAACCTATATACAAAATACTATCTAAGGAGCATCGCAACCTTTTGTTCAGCTAGAAACGATTTATAAACACTATGTTTAAAACTTATTAGCTAGCCATTATATCTAAATATTGCCCTTTATAAAATTCCAGTCCTTTATAGTCCTAATAGTGAAAGTACGACCTCCTTCTGTGTTTTGCGTTTACACTTGGGGCAAATCAGATTTATGTTTGAATATCTAGTGGCTCCATTATGAATTTCTGAATTTCTAACTAATATACTATTTAAATAACTAGGCCTAGTATAAATTTTGTGGACCCACTTGTGCACTACTGCGCGTCTCTTTATTAGAGATTGTTTAGTAACTTTAGGGGAGCCAGTCTAGATTATTAAATAGTGCGACTGATGGTATAAATTCTTCAGCATAAGTACAATGCGTGCTGCTTTTTTTTGAAATTTTAGAATACCTTTAAGATGTCGCAAACCATGCTCCCAAACTGGTGAGTGGGCTTTACATCACAATTGTAATAGGTTTCTCTCTGAGGTTGCTTAAGAAACGGGCTAATATGCTTCAAGAGTCCTATGCGTTTTAAAAATTTCTTACATAATTCATCGATGTTCCATTCGTAACTCATTTCACTATCTATAACTACTCCTAAAATCTTATGAGAAGAGACTTTTTCAATCACAGAGTCATCAATCGTGTCATCTAAACGTAGGGGTGTGACATCATCCAGCTCACCAGGAATGCGCTTTTCGTGCACTAAAAGGGACTTCTTTTTCTTGTTGATGAATATTTGTTGGAGGACGCCCATCTCTGAACCGCAACAAGATCGGGATTTAAGCATTGGGTCATCGAGCAAAGATCAGAGAAATGCGCACTTGTGGTTAATGTATTGTCGTCAGCGTAAATGTCCACGGTTGAATTTGTTAGATGTAATGGAATGACATTTACAAATAACAGAAACAGTGCGGGACCTCAGACACTTCCTTGCTATACCCCTTGCTTGATAAGTAGAGGAGTCTGATCTTCGACCATCAATGCTGACAAACTGTTGGCGACCAGAAAGATATGAGTCAAACCATGACAGCGAAGGTTCACTCACTCTATACAGGCGCAGTTTCGTAAGAAGCAATTTATGATCAACGACTTAGTAATAAAATTCTACACCGTAAAAAAGAAATACTTACTGACGTTTCGGACGTTAGTCCTTCTTTAGAAACACCGACGCAGCTCAGACTAGTTTACCGCTAGTTTTTTTTCTATTGTATGACCAACAACGTCAAACGCTTTTCTAAAATCTACAAAAACCATACCCGAAATCTTGTTATAATCTAGATTCAAGACGATTTGTTCAGTTAAACTGATCAGAGCAGACTCGATGGATTCCCCTGCACGAAAAGCTGATTGTAATTCATATAGCAAGCCAGTTTTAACGAGGTAATCCATAAGGGAGACAGCAACATGTTTCTCACAGACTTTTGACAATATGGAAAACACCGAGATCGTTCTGTAATTGTCCCGACAGTCTTGGTCGCCATCTTTAAAAAGAGGTGTGACGCGCACCATTTTCCATTTAGTTGGAAAACAGCCACTACGGAATCCGGAGATAAGCGCTGGCCCCATGGACCACTGAACTCGTAAAAGGATTTAGCTTAAAGTGTGTAGGTTTTTCTTGTATTTTCCACAAGGTCCATCGAGTATTTTTAGTTGTTAAATAAATTAACACAAACTGACATAAGATTCTTGTTGCAGTATCCCCAACATAAAGCCAACGCTTTGCGTACCATTTTTTTAAAATAGTGTGTAATTTCTACTAAATGAAACTGCAGATGAGACTCCAAATAATTGAATTAAACCAAATATGGGGATCAATCTTGAATAAATTCTGCTCTACTCATGCCTTAATTAAAAGCTAAATCTTTTTAACGAGTCTATAGTGGCCCATGGGGCCAGCGCTTATCTCCAGTTTCTGTAGTGTTAAGCAGATTAGAGTCTTTGACTCCCCCTGGACGGGACACTAATCCATCGCAGGCTAGCTCCCAGCCGTCGCTGGTTCTCATTTACCTACCCCGGAAGGAAAACTGAGTTGGCTTAGACGGAAAAGAAGGTCATACAAATATTCGAATCTCAGTAAAATGCCGGGGTCGAACAACTGGGGACCGTATGTCTGCAAAGCAGTTATCTTACCAACTGCGCCAACCACATTTGCCTTTCGAGTTTCACAAACATAACATTCAATTAATGTTTAAAGGTGAATTTTTGACAACTGTTTAACAACTCCTAGACAGTTATATCGGCGCCTCTTCGGGAATTTATCCCCAACTTCTGGGTGAGCCTATTTTAATTTGACTTTTTCCTTGTTTTCTATCGCAGAAACTAGAAGAAGATAGCGACAATAATTACATGGATTCAGCATGGGCCGACCCAAACCAGCTTAAAAGACAGTTTCACGGTGTAAGAGACGTAAAATGGCGGCCTTAATGCGCTGAGCAAGTTAACTTTGAACTAAAGATACCGCTGACCTGGCATTATCGACCTACCTCGTATCGCGTTTACTGGCCTTTATAGACCGAATTCATAAATATGGCGGTCAAGCGGATTAAGTCTTGGGCGAGCATGCGAACGAGGCATTCTAGGGAACGGTCGAAGAAATTTCATTGACTGAGTCCTAAAATGCCTCGATCCCATGTTCGCCCCAGACTTAATCCGCGTGGCTCACATTACACATATTTGTGAAATCGGTCTATGCAAAACTAGATTCTTGGCTCATAGAGAAACACCTTATATCTTCATTATAGACATTCTAAAATCCAATGTTGTTTCCGTCTGAAGTATACATTTTGGATGCAGATCATCGTGGAGACCAGTACAGTTCTCGTCCAGAATCGGAATTGCAGACCTGATCGCCGCTAATAAAAACTCCGATGAAGTTAGACTTTGATTAGTTAAATCTTCATTACACCTATTCTTCGATTGAATTAAATTCCTTAATCGAGATTTAGTGAATCCTGGTTTGAAACAAGTTGTTCGAATGCCGAATCACTAAAACCAAAATATATCAGTGCCTTTAATCATAGGGATTTTGCTCATCTTAAATCAGCAATGAGAAATGGCGGCGTTGCATTTTTAAAAGTATTTAAAGAAAGGTGAATTCTGTACTGTTTTTATTTGTTTGTAAGACTTATTAATGCTTGAAAGAATGCGGCAGAAGTCGAAATACAATGATAGCTTTGGAAGGAAATCGAGTTTAATTTTTTGTCAAGATGGAGCTAAAAACTTGCTTTTAAGCCAGATTTCGAGCTAAACTTGCTGACACATTTTGATTCATAGTTCACGTAAAAGAAAGTTGTAAGTTAGTTAGATTGAGAGTGTAATAAAAAAGGCTAAAATATCGTATTGTTTACAAAACTCGAACTATCTTGAGGTAAAGGCCGGCGCACACAGCTGAGCTCTTTGCCTCGCGAGACAGTTTGCTCAGCTGTTTCCGCACGTGCGCGGCAAAATTTAGGTGAAAATTTCGCCTCGCGAGGTCGTGAGACAAAAATCTGTCGTGTTTGATAGTTTTTGCCTCGCGAGGCCAATTTCTCACGTGTGCGGACGACATGAGCATCTTGCTGAGCCAGATTACAATTGTAGCGTTCTGGGATGGCGTCATTTTTGCTTGTTTTGACAGAGAAAATGGCGGGCGCTAGTGTCATTAATGATTTATTGAAAGAAGAAAAACTTAATGAGTTTTGTCTTTGTCTTCTACGAAGAAGAAGAAGAGCCGCGAGAGATAATTGTTCAATCCCTGCCATTTTGTCAGCTCGCCAAGCAAAAATGACGCAATTTTCTTAGATATTTTCAGTCAAAACAAAGATGACGCAACAAAAAAGCAATTTCATTGGCTGCAATTTAAATTTGGCTCAGCAAGATCCTCACGTCGTCCGCACACGATGAGAAATTGGTTTCCGAGGCAAAAATTATCAAACACGACAGATTATTTTCGCAAGAGCACGCAAGGAAAAATTCTCACCAAAATTTTGCCTCACACTTGCGGAACAAGCTGAGTAAACTGCCACGCAAGGCAAAGAGCTCAGACGTTTACCTCAAGTGTGCACCGGCCTTAACGCACGTGAGTCCTTCGTGCGATTTCACTTGTGATTGGTCAAAATCAAACGCCTGACCGACTCCCCTCGGCATCACAGATCACTTATTGATTAGCGATTGCTTATCGACAAGTTAACAAACTTTTTTTCCGTTTTAGTGTCTACCTGCGTATGCGCAGTAGACACAAAAGCGTCTCAATGAAGACCAGGTTCTCGGCTGGTCAGTTTAAAAGCTATGACTTCAATTACTGTCCTGTCTATAGGAAGAATTAAACAGGATCATCCGAGTAACACTGCAGAAACCAAGGACTATGGGCTGGATTTGTACTTGAGCTATTTGGCTTTGGGAAAGCGGATTATTTAGTTTATCACAACTTAGTTTTTGTTGTAAAAACGTAATGTAAGGCTTAAGCTAAACCCTTCTATCAGAAAACTACTAATCCTTTGAAAGGAAGTCATCGAGAAATAAGTAGCTTTTAAATAATTCTCATTATGGGCAGAGTTTTTGTGGCAGCCCATGATCCACTCAAAAAAATTTGAACAACAAATAGCGTTTATTATCATTTTTATTGCAAAGTCAAGAGCAATAGCCGCGAGCTGTTTTTGTTCACCACGCGTACTCGCTAAGTAAAAACCGTTAACGGCTTAAAACATTTCAAATTGTTGAATAGAGCGTGAATGTGCTGTCAAGGTAGACACAAAAGCTTCATAATTAGGACTCGCAAAAAAGGACCACACGCTAACATTTCTAAAAATGACTAATTCTAAATTACGACTATTATAAATTGACAACTTGAAAAAGATAAAGGAAACTAAACTTATAAAATTATTTACACGATTTATCCATAGCTGCCTGGCGTCTACTTTGTATTAAATAAAGTTAGTTAGTTTTGTCGTGATAGCTAACAAGGTTTAGCTACAACCGGTGTAAATTGCACTAACGATGGGTAAAACTTAGTTTACTGTAGTTAAAATACTTTCTTCATGAATACAATCGCACCATTACGCCACACTTCAAACTTTTATCAGACAGAAAAACAGTTCTATCTACTTCACGTATTCTCCAAAGAGCCAAACTTTTCTTATTGAATCTATTTGTTGAAACAAAGATAAATCTTATAGTTGCTCCAAATGTTTTCTATGTAATTAACGTAGTTGTAGGTCTGTGAAGACCGTCCGTAACTTTCGACAATGTTTCCACTCGGTTTTCTGAGAGTGGGCTTCAGTCTGAGGTAAAAATTTGGGACATAGTTAAAAGACGAAACTATCACTTCCTTAAACTGTTTCAAATGTCGGTTGCTTTTTGTAAAAAGAAAACTATATAGAATTCTCTTTCTTGCGCAGTAGTAAATATATTGCCGAAACTTCGGCGTTGCACTGCACAAGACGCCAAATGTAGCATAAACGCAGATGGTTTACAAAACGCCGGTAAGATGTTAACCACACGCTTTTTTTGTAAGAACCAGAAAATTTTTCCAAGGCTCATCGTTTTTAATTTTTTGTCTATTTCAGCATCAATTTGTTCTCACTTCTCTGAGCAATTGGAAATGATGAAAAATATCCAGCGAAACAAAAAGATAAATCATTAATATTGTAAAACAGTGCTGATCGTCTGAGAAACTTTTAGTATTACATCACAACATGTATGATTTGGGATAATAGTAGATATACTAAATGTGAATTAAACGGTGATTCTAGATCTGTGTTTTTGCTGTGAGGACCTTTTGGTATTACATCAGACTACGTGTATATGATTTGGGACAATAGTAGATATACTAAATGTGAAACGGTGCTTCTGTGTTTTTACTGTGCACATAGCGAACGTATAAATTGCGAGATTCAATAAAAATCCATCTTTAAACATTTTGTACTTTTTTTCAACTTCAGCCTGAACTTGTTCTTAAATTGTTCGTAGTTTTCGGCCAATCTGAGCCTCGTTGTTTTTATGAAGTTGTTTTTATAAAAAGTTGCGTGTATGTGGAGTGATTTTACAGTTTTTTTTTAAATAAAAGCGGGGGTTTTTTGTTGTTAAAACGAAAATTACAGTTCTATATACAGCTCATTTTACTGAGAACTCAAAAGCCAGTCTAGTGTGCGACATTTGTGGAATTAAGTTCTTGGTTACTCTCACTTCCAGTGACTTGATCGGTCTCGCTCACATCACTACATTTCTTGTTGTCTTCGGAATCAGCCGGACTATCTTCAGTGACGGAACTTTTGTTCTCTTTCTTCCACTTCATTCGTCGATTTTGAAACCACGTTTTCACTTGAGTTTCATTAAGCCCCAGCGTTTGTGCAAGTTTTCCACGGCTCGATGTGTCCAAATACTTCTGCTCACTAAAAGTCTTCTCCAAATAGCGTAGTTGGAGGTCTGTGAAAACCGTCCGTGACTTCCGACAGCGTCTCCCACTCGGTGTTCGGAGAGTGGGCTTTAGTCTGAAGTAAACTGGCATTGAGTTGAGGATGTCAGAACTTGGATCTATCAGGATATTAAAACAAGTTGAAATCAGTTTCTATAAAGTGCATACGCGAAGATCTCAACGGATTAAGTTACACACTTTCATAACCATAAACTTTCGGCTGAAGCTGGCTGTTCTTAACTTTTTGAAGATTTCAGCTTCAAATTTTTCTTAGTTCCCATTTCTTGATATTTCCCAAATATATCATTATACTGTTGCAGAACAAAACAGATTCCGAAAAACGCTGCGTCATACATTATCATACACGTATGCAACGGGTAGGAGCGTTCATGGTTTTTGTTTTACCATTTTCAGCTACTTTTAATGAAAGAAACAGTTATAAATGCTATTATGAACTTTTGCATCTCAATCTGTGGGCAAGAATTTAATAAAGTTCACCTATAAAAATTGTTTGATTGTAGATTGTTCCTAGCTTTATTTATTTTTTAGGCAAATTGCAGCCTGGTTGTTTTATAAAGTTTGTTCTTTTAGGAAAAAAACTGTTGGTAGGTCAAGTTCCATAGATAAATTTTAATCGTTTTGAAAACAAAACCAATTCTCGACTATTAGAGTTATGATCATGAGCATGAAACATTTTGGTTGTTAATTTTAAGAATCTTACACAAGCTGCTTAACGCGGAACTCAAACCCAAACGTTTTTCCGCCTTTGTCATGCAAAGGAACCCCAAGCGATGACTATAGTTCGCATTGAGCAAGCATAAAATTCAAGAGGGCCTATTAGGTATTCCAAAAATGGATGCTGAAAGTAGGTAAAATTCGCAACAACTAGTCCAGTTCTTGCAGTTTCGAGAATATAAAATGGAAGTGGAACACTCACGAATCAAGCCCTTAAAGTTTTTAAAGAGCTTTTCTTTACACACTAAAAGAGCTGGTAAAATTTTCGCTATTAACTGTTGTTTAGATTTACAAGAGTTTACTTTCTTTGAATTAACAAATGATAAATTCCCTACACATAGTGTTCAATAAATTAAATTTGTGATAAACCTTGTCAAAGTCCACCGGAATATTTTTAGTTTGGGCCCAGCCGTTTGTTGTTTCACATAAAAATTATGCCTCACATTTGGTATTATTCAGTATAGATCTGAGCCTTATGTCGAAGGCGAAACACATTCCAGTAGTATTAGGCCGCACTTGCATTTCAGAAAAAATTGGCCCGGGAATCCTCAAGCTATCCAACTTAACTAATTAAACTTCTACGTTGCCAGCGTGGTGGTCCCTGATGGTGTAGTGGTTACCACTCCTGACTAGAATACAGGGAGACGTGGGTTCGATTCCCGCTCAGGGCATATATACGAATTTTCTCTGACAATTGTTTATTCTTAGAAAGAAACTTCTTATATGAAGATTGATATCCGTCAGTTCTTGATAGTCACTTTAACTCAAGAATGCATGGGATTTATTTTGAAACCAAACCCAAACTTAATCACACTAATAGAGCACAATTTTCTAGTCTGGTTGATTTATCAGTTTAAACTCAGACCAGCCCGATACGCTATATGTTTAACTTGACCATCTGCGCGTACGGTGAATCCCGGATTTAGTATTACGCATACAAAACATACAAAATAAGAAGCAAACACAAAATATTTTTGGAATTTAGACCTGTGACAGTTAACAGATTGACACCGAATGTGTTGTTTTCAATAAATTGATGCAGCTAGAAAATTGTTTTTGAGAAATGATTTTGAAAACCAACAAAAGTATTCCAGATATTAAAATACCAAATCCGTTTTCATTTGAACACAAAAACACTGATTTCTTTGTAGCGAACATATCTCAGGCTCTATGTAGTATACTGTTGGCTACTTCGACGAGGAAAAAAAATGTGAATGAGATTGTGATCAAAAGTGATATTTAATTTTGTTTCATTATTTTAGTACATTTTATTATTACTCGTGAGGTAATTTTTACAGCATGAAGTAACTTTAATATCGCTTTCTCGGACAGCGCACGTTTTGCTGACAGTATTTTTTTCAAGGAAAGTAGAAAGGGAACATATTGCTATTTCTTCTTGGCATTTTTGTTCTTATCCATCCTTAGGCGGCGCAACCAAATTGTAAAGCAAAATGAAAGAATCTTATCGATGCTTAGATCAATAAAATGTTTTCTTCACAGATATTTCAAAGATATAAACCTGATGGTTTTGGCGCGTGTTTGTAATTAAGAATATCATGTTTCACAGCACATATATTAAAGTGTTTTCCCGTTAAACTTTAAATTCCGATCAAGATTAAGACAAAAACAAAGTTGCGAACGCCAAAGTATTGTTCATCTTTCAAAGCGGCCGTTTATTCTATCTCTACAACACTTAGCCAATCGACAAGAAAAATTGAAATTAAAAAATCGCATTGAAAGCTCAATCATTTGCTTAGCTAGAGCTATTATCTTTTTCATAGTTATATGAAAGATTGAAAAATCATCATTTATTGAAGATGGAGATTCTAATCATCTACATTATTTTTCGTTCTTTTGAGTGGGTCGGGCAAACAGGAAGGCGTTATAAAAACAATTTTCTTTTGGTTAAACAATATTTCTCGATAACGGCCCGTGTGTTAAAAGTTAAAAACATACCCCGCGGTGTGTTATCAATATGTATTGCTGATCTACACAGAATTTCTGGCTTTTTATTCAAAATTATGGAAAGTTAACGGTACACATAGAAGAAAGTTAGCTTTGATCCATAGTCATTAATGCCTTAATCTGAGCGTCTACGTGTTTTAGATACCACATGCAAAGACAATTTCTAAAGTAAAAAAGAAAGCTTCTCGATAGAGGAAGAAAAGTTCCATCACTGCAAAGTTTTTGACTTAAAAGTTTTATAAACTTAAAAACTAGACAGATAAAAATATGATAGCAAAAATAATGTTAGTTTGCAAAACGTTTTTAAACTGAAGTAAGTTAAATTTAATATATTGTAGTTAACCTGGTGCATATACAAGCCTGTAGTTGCATGTAAATCAGGAAAAGTTTTGTTGTTCAGTTGAACAAGAAAACAAAAAATGAGGCTCAAACTATTAACTTCACTCTTCAGAATTACTCATCTACACAGACATTTGTTAAAAAAGTTTACGTCAAATGATTATGTGTCGTTCTTATCCATTGGTATTGGTCACAGGCCTGTGAAACATTTTCTGTGTTGTGAGTTCTTTGAAGGGCAATTTTTGTCTTTTTTAAACTGAATATTGGACCGCGCGAGTTTTCCAGTAACTTTTGAGAGGATATTCTTCCCATGATGCTTCCTACTCTGTTTTAATTCTTGTTCTTTTTTCCGTTTCATTACATGCAAGTTGTCTTGTATGTATCACTTGAAATGTTGTTGGTGTTACTACAGGTATTTCTAGTACACAGCAAAAAGTGTGAAAAATACTACACGTTAACGTTTAGGCCACCTTTTTATTACGATAGACTTAGTTGCTTTCATAGTTTGGTCGAGTTGACCCGCACTTTCTTTTTGAATGAAACAATTCTTAATTCTGCAAGTCACATTTGGTTACTTTCATGGTTTTGTTGAGTATATATTCTCTTCTTTTTTCTCTGACTCTTGCCTGTCATCATTCTACGCGCACTTAATCGATTTTTGCGTTGTAATTCTTACCTTTGCTCACAAAGTTTTGGAAAAGCTGTGAAATCAACAAAAATATAGAAAAGGAAATGAGGAAGTTCTTTGCAATTGTGGTGAACAGCGTATGAATTCGCCTTTTGTTTATGAATTGTGCGGGTGCTTCCGGCTTGTGTTTTAACATACCTTGGAGCGGCAAACAGAAAGTTTGCAGAAAAGCATCAATGTCAGATGATATGGGATAAAGCACATAGGACAAGAAATATTAAACTCATCTTGTTACCTAAAAAATTTACAAAGCGGCCATGGTTGCGTAACTGAAACCGTATATTCCGCACAGAATTAGAAAAGTGGGAAATTTGATGCAGCTAAAGATATCATTTAAATCCATTATTCTAGGTTTATTTTCGAGTAGTCGTCCACATGTTCCGATGGTGCAAACTTTTTGTGCACATTTAAACGATTTCAATATGATGAGGGTATGTTAAATTGGTGAGCTTAACTTTCAGCACAAGACATTTGACAACTGTTGTAAGGCAAATTTATGAGTTGAAAATGTTAAAAGGTAGATTTCGGGTGACAAAATTTGGTATAAAATGTCTGAATTCAAAAACCTACTGAGAAATTGTTATCAAGAATGGTTTATGTGTTGCTTCAAGCTTTAAAATATTATTCTTGCCAGTTGGAAGTACTCTTAACGTGGCTTAAATGTACAAATCTTTTTCTGAAAAAAAAATCGTTAGAGATGTTTTATTGATGTTTGCAAAATGTTTCTTTTGCACTCACCTTGGTAATGCGGGCTCTCTTCAGGTCGTCTTAATATCTGCTGCATGCTAAATTTTAGTGCTGAACTGTGGCTGGACGCAGGAGCTGGTGGTGAATGGTCAGAGATGTATGGCGTCGGTTTTGTAGACATCATATACGGCTGGGGTCTTTGGTAAACGATGGAGTAAGGCTCGAAATCAAAAGAAGGCCTCTGCGGACTTGTGGGAATTAATGAACTTGGTTCTCTGTAGAAAAACATTGGGTCTTGCGGGCATGGATACATGTTGCTTGATATTCCTCAATTTTTTTTGGCAAAAAAATTTTCGGACCAGAAGTGTGTTGCTAGATTGTAGCCTTGAGAAGTCTGTTACGTGCGCAAGATTTTAACATTTATAGCCTTTTATTTATGTGATGTATAAGACAAAACAGTCAAAGTGATTGGCGTGCTGGGAGTTAGTGCGTATAATCGCTCTCTGTTTGCCTTATTAAATTAATCTGACACGTTGAGAAGATGTCACTTACAAGTCAGGTAAGTAATGATTATTCTTTTAAGAACAACCAAACTTCATTGCTTTCGCTCACTCCGATTAATCGCTTGTTTTGAAAGACGATTCTCGCGACTTTTTTTAAAAAATTCTGTTAAAAACGAATTTTTTCTAATCATTCTATAATAAGAGGATATCATGGTTAAAAGGTGTCAAAAAGAAATCATTATCTTACAAAGATCCAAAACGGAATTCAATTGACTTTTAATAACAACAGCCAACAAAGAACTCAATAAAATTTATGTTTATTCCTCTCAAATTAATATGCCCTTTACAAGGAAGTATGAAGTTGACAAAAGGTTTAATTTCAGCTTGTCATATAAATTGGAAAAACCATTACAAGTTTGGTAGTGTATTATCCATCAAGAATAAATTGTAATCCGTAACAAACGGGTTTTAATCCCTTAGCCATTACGTCTGACCATCATAACAGACCGTGTTGAAAATAACTTCAACAACCCCTAAAATATACAAGACTTAAGAAGAGTTGACTTTCTTTTTGGCTGCTTGACTAGCGAGCCTCGGGGGATTAAATAAACAATTTATATAAATTGTTCAGAGCTTTTGTAAGCATTTGTTCAAGAGAAATTTATTGCACTTTCTAAGGCGTGCTGTATTTTGTTTCAGATAAATAGCACCTTCGATCGAGTTGAGATGAAATTTATAAAAACCTTAAAACACTCAGTTTCTGAATCATGTTTTGCTTCCAAAGAAAAGCTCTTGTTATTAAATTTCCAAAAGTTTAAATTATTATTAGAAATAGATAATCTCTAAAACAAACTTTAGAATCTCGTTGAGATACCATTTTCGTATTTGTAAACTTCTCGTGCCTATTGCTCTCTCTGATTAGGAGACAAAAATCCATTGAAAGACAAGACGAGAAATTTAATCATTTTTATTAGTTAAAACAATTCAATTTGTTTTGAAAATATTCAATTTGCTTGATGTGACCCTGTTAGTACAACACAACACATTTTGGCCTCCCAGGGATGCTTTTATGAAAAGTAAATTCAAGGGCGTTTCTTTGTGGTGTTTCAAAGTACTATAAAAAGCTTAAAAAGCTCGAAGACATTTGTACTCCAGATGTGACGGCTTCGCGATCACCTTTCATTGCAAAAAACAAACTTCCTTGACCTAACTTTGAAAACAGTATACACGTTACTTGAAATTAGAATACAAATTTATAAAGTAAGCAATATTTTGCATGAAACAACAAGTTCCTTTTCATTGAGCCATTGTACTGTCATCGCATGCAAAGGCGGACATTTCCTATCAATGAAGTACAGTTTAAGTTCATTAAAGTTTTTAATTGTACTTTGTTACGCTTCAAATCTGAAGTACATAAAAGTCCTACTGTGACTCAGTCAGACTTTCGAGCAATCTCGGAAGTTTAAAAAATTTACTCTTTAGCAAAAGAACTAAATAAAATCTTGTAATTCAAATGTAGGCCTTTATAACTGTCAGAAAACCTTTTCCACAAACACATCTGTGTTAAAGTGCATACAAAACATCAGCCTTATTCCTGGCGTGTGTTTTTAAACAAACGAAAGCGGATTAAAGCCGTCGTTTTCTAAAACAGGTTTTCTTTCCATTTAAAATTTAAATGACATTAAAAGCAGGAGAAGTTATTTGTATGTTATTGAAAGCATGAGACGCTAAAACATCTCAAATAGAGATGAGTAAATATCATTTTCTGCACTCATAATCGCGTGCTTTTTTCAGCCATCGAACAGTTGAATATGAAAGCAAACGCAGCTCATTTAAATTATAAATGAATTGCATTATTTTTGAGTCCTTGTTCAAATCAACATTATGATTTCACCTTAAGCAACTAGAATGATGCGCGTTGTAGCTCAAAACTTAATACAAAACCCTCAAAAACTAAAAGAATTTTTTGAACAAATTGCATTTTTTCGCTAAGATTAATACAAGATATAGTTTATAATTCTATCAAATATAGTTTGAATTTCGTTTCTTCATTCTGACTTTTAGTGCGTTTTCGTTTCTCTTGCCAACCGAAAACCAAAAAAAAAAAAAAAAACTCGCTGGCATTTACCCCCCAGTGCAATGACGGCATCGTTTCCACATTAATCACTAATAATGAATTTCTCTCTGTTATAAATATAGGTATACTGTTAAGTTATACTTTAGATAGGAAAGTAATTGTTAGGGCCCTTTCGTATAGTTAGAAACTTTACGCCCTGAAGACACAATAACACTTTATCGTCGTTGATATTCATGAAAGAGGTCTGAAAGGAATTACTTCGTTTAAGACGAACAAAGAAAACTGTTTTCTCCCACGTTCAAGTACAATAATCAGAATTTCTATGTTGCTTAATGAGAAAATACGCTCTTTTCCGGTTCCACAAATACAAAGTTTTTGTTCCTCCTGTTTTCATAAAAAAATAAAATTTCTAATTTTCTTTCCCATAAACATTTCAAGACAGGCTTACATACCCAGGGCCAAGGTTAATTTCTAAACCAATCTTTTAATTCATTTAGCACATGTTGTCAGTGGCCAGTCTTTTTTCTGGATGATAAATGTCGAAAGAGGGAAAAATTGTCAGAGCTTCGACAGGAATAGCCCGGCAGCAGGATTAATTAAAAAGGCAAACTTGAAAAGCAATTAATGAAAATTTTCATCAGCTCAAAATTGTATGAAGATGGTAAACGGAGCTTTAATTTACGCGTGTCTCGTCCGCTAACAAGATTGCTGTTCGCGATTTCCAAGAGCCTTTTTCGAATTACACTTTGTTACACTTTGTTACACTATTTCCATATTTTTTAAACTCCAAGGGCCATTACTCGATAATATTTTGTTTCTTTGATAAATAAAAAATGTATTTTTCATTTTTTCGCTTCAGTTTCAAAATAAAGATTAGTTATGTGGCAATAGTAATGAGATTTAAATACGACAATGGAGAAAGTTTTAACACGCTTCACTAAAAGTAATAGTGTTAAGTATATATTGTTGGTTCGAACCTAAAATGTCTGTATTACTGCTAATAGAAACCACAAATCCGCAAACAAAGGGCAAATAAACTTTTGTGGAAACATGAATTTATTAAAAAGCCGAGCATATAACCAGCCCTTATATTTTATAATCGATACGAGAAAAGGCACGAAATCGATGGAAAAATAAAACTTTTAAATAACTTAAACATTCACAACGCACAAAAAAGTTCCCTTTACCACACGGTGATAACTGAGTGAGTTTCGGATTAGTAATGGAAAAATATAAATTTTGGATGTTATAAAGCTCAGTTCGCGGGAATACAAATATACCCCAAATATGTCATTTTTGTTTACCATGCGTGTTCTACTAAATACGAGTTTAAGCGCTTTTGAAAAACATATTTGTCTAGATGAGTGGTGTCTATAAATGCCGGAAATCGAACCGCTATATTGGCACAACGTTATGGACCGTCTTGCATTCATTTTTCATTTACGCCTCGCGCCAAAAAACAATAAAACTTAAAGCAAACTAAATTAAGTTTACCCTTTGTCGAACATTCCTATATATTGATTTAATAATTCCTGCTTGTATATTTAATAATAAATCCTTTTTTAATTCAACAATTGAAATGAGATTAAAAAAGTATCTGAAAATCAATTCTAAAATAATTGATTAGAAATATTTAGCAAGGAAGAAAAGGTATTTTGTATGGTCTTTCAAAGGCCCGAAAAATAAAACTTTATTTTATTCAAGCTGCAAGTTCTTTTAGCCCACCTAAAACCGGTAGCAAATAAAGTTTTATCTATATAAATTTATTTTCTTACCGTCAAAAACGGCTTTAATTCTAAGTTCGCATTGCTATCAAAGTTTTGTGTAGCTACTTGGTACTCAACTAACGTGAATACCTGGTAGAACGTTTTTCTTAATTTGGGGTCAGCCTCGGTGTAGTTTCGACCGGGCTGCGTCTAATAAAATATATATGTATATCTGAACCGTTTTAGACGCTATACGTGATGTAACCTTTGTCTAATCGAACATAGATAACGGAGGATTATAAATAAGACACGTAAACATGAACTGATATGATCTTCTATTGATCTGGGTCTAGTCTCAGTTATTTTTTAGGAATATGGCTAAAGCATTAAGTGGAAGCCTGTTAAAATATAATGCCGCAGGCGCAGTTGGTAAGATCTCTGCTTTCCAGCCACAAGGTCCCCAGTTCGATCCTGGCACTTTGGCGACATTCGAAATATTTATGTGACCTTTTCCGCCTAAGAAAAAGGTCACACAATTCAACTTTTAAGCCAACTCAACTTTCCATCCTTCCAGGGTAGGTGGATGAGTACCGTTCAACGGTTTGCTGGGAGCTAACCTACGATGGATTTGTGTCCTGTCCAGGTTGAGACGAAAACTCTGATCCACTTACGACTGGGAAACCGGAGATAAGCCGGTGCTCGCTCAATGAGCTTGTATAGGATTTAGCTTTTAGCTCCTTGCATCATTATTGGAAATCTCGGATGATTTTACTGGGTATTCACACGTCCCCCTCGATTCTAAAACGTAGTCGAAAGTTTATTTTAAAAATTGAACACTGCAAGATACGGTTGTAATTTTTTTAGAAAGAGGACTGCCGGCATTTTTACGACCTCTTCAGTTTCAGTATAAGGCCAAATGTTATACCTCAAAACACCTTACGAGCATTTTAACTTTTTTCTGTCGGATGATATCCAAAGCCATATCCAGAACCATGAAACTAAACATCATTTACAAAATGCCAACGCGTGTGAATTTTTTACAAAATGTAGATTCGTATTCATCTTTTACAAAATACGAGGGTGTGCCGGGCAATGCATGTATTTCACAACTCGGTCAGCAAAAGGGTTGCACTCAACAGTGCGAGTTTCTGACCCTCCATACCAGGGAAGATTTGACACCGTTGAAAAAGAGATAAAACACTGACCTTTCAGTGGTTTGACTCTTTAAATCTTTACACATTAATTAATATAGAAATAAAAAACGAGCCCGCGCGCTTTGTTCAGTTATAGAACCACGCGTGAATTTTAAGTTCACGAAAGAAGTGCCAAGAGAAAAACGAGCCGCAGGGCGAGTGAACTCGCACTTCTGGAGTGAACTCAAAATTCACAAGTTGTTCTATAACTGAACAGAGCAAGCAGGGCGAGTTTTTTTATTTCTTTTATAAAATAAGCAATCGCCATAGACTGATAAAATCACACTGTGGTTTTATTGAGAATTAAAACAACGCTGCACAGCCAATCCGAGAGTGCGTTATATCTGCTTTGTTTTATAAGTATTCTTATTGCACAAAGAATACTCGAGCGACCTTGTCGAAAACACAAGCTTGCAGATACCACACACTAATGCAAGTGAATTCTTAGTGTTATTTCACGTGTTATAAGTCGGAACTTTCCATGGATCGCTTGTATTGACTAGGAATTGTATACCAACAAGTTAACAAACTTTTTTTGTCTTTGTGTCTGCATGAGATTTCCAAGGTATTGAACGTTAGAGAAGCAAATAGCTTGTATTAATTTTATTGTTGCTTTCTGAAGCATATTTTAATACAATGACAGTGATACAAAGTTTGAGTAACTAAACTTTTGTTTTTGGAGATCAACGGATTGTAAAGTTCAACTTTGAGAAAAATGTGTTTTGAAATGATTTTTGTGTTAAAATTCTTATTTTTACTACATCTGAGCAGGATGACATGAGGTGGTGCCAAAAATCGGCTTTGTATTGTAAAGGACAATAAAATTTGACAATGTAACATGGAATTTACTATCCAATTTGTTACATCTAAATTCGTAGAACTTTTAAATTTTAATCAATAAGAATCAAAACTAGCAAATACATTTTTCAATCTGGGTAATTTTACAAAGAAATGGATGGTGAAAGCCTCATTATCATGTAAAAACAAATTTTCTTGCAAATTTCCGCAAAAATATTATAAGTTTAAAATTACTAAAACCTCCCCAATATTTGGCCAATCTCATTGAAACTTGTATTTTTACCATTTTTCATGTGGCAAACTTGATGATGAATTTCGTTTTCATAAATACAATATTTATTAAAGTGTCTTTACGGTCTACAGGGCTTTTGTGTTATTGATATATTAAAGTGTCTCTACGGCCTACAGGGCTTTTGTGTTATTGATATCTTTATATTGAATAAAAAGGTATTCCAGAAAAAACCTTTCGATTCCGCAACTTCTTTGCCACTTAATCGAGCTGTGAATTCCTTGTGATGGCCACGTCCAACGAAGGTGGCCGAACGAAAGTTGCTGAGTCTGGGTCCAGCATAGTCTGTGACGTCACTTCAGGAATTGTTGACTCTTCATTTTAGTGTTTCAATGTATTTCCAAAAAACTCGATCATTTTTTAGTTTGTGTAAGCCAAAAAAAAGATTAGGTTGGTATGGAAAATCAGCAAATTAACTGAAAAAAATGGCGGGAAAAGAAGACGATTCCCGAAGTGACGTCAACGAGCCCAGACTTAGCAACACCCGGTCATCTTCGTTGGGCGTGGTCGGCGGGGGCACTTTAAAGCTCGATTTTGTAGCAAAAATGAAAAATAGAACGCAATCGAATTATACTTTTAGAACACTTGTCTACGCGTTCTAGAGGTATGGAAATCGAAAGAAACATTTTTCACCATATAGACACTTTAATCTTATGAGTATAAAGAGAGAAATCCGTTACTGACCATGAAAGATGAATCTTTGACCAAAAGGAAATTGAAATGGGTTCCGCTATAAAAGGGTTGAGTCCACGGGTTTCACACGTTCAGTTGTCACTTAGCCGTAGTCGAGTGAACTTCTCCCGCTGTACGTACCAAGTGCCAGAAGCAAAGTGAATACCTGAATCTGGCTGTTCGCGTACGACTTTCAAACTAAAATTAATTTAAAGTTTCCTTCTCAGTAGCATATATAAAAATAATTTTATTTATTATAAATTATTTCTTAACAAACATGATAACTTACAAACATTTTTTTTTGCTATTTCACCGAGGGAAGTCCGTTTCGACCGCCATTTTGTACAGCAGATTTGAAAATTTTAATGTGTGAAGATGGGAGGATTTATCCCTTTTATAGCGGAACCTCTTGTTTAAAAGTTATTGATAAAAATAGTACATAGTAGATCGAAATTTTTTGTTCAAACTATCAATGATTTATAACTGCCACAAAACCAATTGACAAATTCCAGCATTGACTGTTACAGTATATCAAGTAAAATAATAACACTCTCCCCCTGTAAACCTGTTACACTTATAAAACAATATATTGTACTAATAGTAATAGTTGAATAGTGTTAAAGGCCTTTGTTAAAATACACAACATTGACAGGGGGCCCTTCTCTTTTCCTTATTGTCTCCTGGAGTTCAGGCTCAAGTTTATGGACATCCATTGAACTGAAATGACACAAACACAATATGTGTGAAATTAGAGAACGCGTTTTACGGATAAAAACATAAGTGTGTTGTTATAATGCTTGTGCATATTTTTATTGGCTAAATCGTGGTTACGTGGACGAGTTCACGTCTTGACCAGCTGGTAAACATTACTGTTGCACTGTTACGTCGTTTCAGAACGGAAAAATTCAGCAAAATACAGTCGACCGCACACACATTTAAAGTTCGATTTTGCAATTTTGACTATTTAAATCTGAATTTAAACCAGTTATCCAAAAAGGGAAAAACCCGTCATCAACTGCTTTCTTTCAAAAACAAATCTGGAGCCCGCAAAGAAACGTTTTACAAATCAAACATATCAAAGATGAAATGGAAGAACTGCAAGTAGAAAGGAACTTCAAAAACATTTAGCACAATACAAGGACAGCTGTACGTTTGTATCTCCACTCGCATTCTTCAAGTAATTTGTTTTCTTTTGATTCTGGGTTATTTTGCTATGCCGAGTAACAAAACACACAATGACCTCTCTCTTGGGAAGCATTTGTTTTATTAATAGAGATACTCATAAATTGTTATGGGGGGAGGTTAGAGGGGAAAAGAACCCTTCAACTCGGGCTGAAAAAATCCAAGGTCAAACGGAAGTTATTTAAAAGCATATTGATTTTAGGACTGTTCTTACCTTCTTTGGGGGAATAATGAACAGGCTGTTGGCACCATAAATGTTAAACTGAAAGAAAGCATCATTTTCTATTAATAAACTATTTACTAGACATGAAATGAAGGCTGAACAATTGTCAACACAATCCACACGATACAAGAACTATTTCATAATACTATACCAGATTGTATACAACAATGACAACATTATAGAATGTAAACACTATTTTAACCCTTTCACTACCAATTAGTTATCAACACTCTACTTCTCAGTACATAACAAATACAAAGTAAGACATTTGGTAATGAGAAATGATCAAAGAAAGCAAACTACCGACGATTACAAGTGAAATTCCCTCAAACTTGTTTAATGAAAAGTATGAGTTTAAGCTGGGAGAATTTAATAATTCAACAGGGACTGAAAGGGTAAGTAGCAGTGGTTAAACCATTTGCGCCTCCTACCAGGGGCAAATGTGGGGTGAGTAATTGCTAGTTCTCAATCTAACTAGAAGGGTTTTTTTCTAACAGCTAATTCAAACTGGTTATGGTGCTCTTCTCTGAGGTCATGCGAAGAGCATATGACCGCTACCAGAGGCGCTATCACATGCTTTCAATCCAACCTCGCAGGGTTGCATCCTTGCTATTCATTCCCGAGACTTTAACAAGAGCATCAAGCACACGAACATTATATCATTATCATTATCAAACTATTACATGTGTGAAAAGATGATACTTAAGAACCTTTCACAACATTTCTCACAATTTTGTCCCAAAAGCTGTACATATGTGGTCGGGTTTCCTGAGTGTTGATCTTAAGAAAATTGTCAAAACTCGCAAAAGTACTTAAAATATGATATTAAGGAATTTCAAAGGTTTTTGTTAAATTTTCTAAAATGCATAATAAACAGTTTTCAAATATTCGCGCAGGTTTTTTGATAATAGTCAAGATATTTCTGATGATTTTTGTAGACTTTCTGTATCCCATGAAGGCATGGGATAAATTATGCAATTGAAAACAAGTCAAATATAATAAGTAACTTAAAGTTTGTAAAGTTCTTCGCTTGCTAAGACTGTATGGATCAGTATGTAAAAATATCAGACCTTGGTAGTTTTTATACAATGCTCGTGGGCTGGGCTCACTTGATACTACATACATACGTAGTTACATACAAACATACATATACTTTACGTATCCTCTATAAATTAATCATCAACAACTTACCTTACACCACATAACAAAATCTGTAAAGGTCCATGTAGAGGTCGTATCCTCTGAAAGAAAAAAATAAATTGATTACTTAATTGTGATTGCATCTGGTTTACCATCAAGAGTTAACCCAAAAATGGATTTGGGGTTCCAAAGAAACAACTAAAACTGATCCATAAAAATGTCTTTTTCTTGTTTTTGGAGGAGTAAACAGAAATCTCTATCATCATAGAACACAGGAACATGTAGCAAACTTGTTAAGGGAGCTCTATTATCATGCAGTTATTCTAGCAATGTTGTCATTCACTTCTATTTAATAAAGTATTAACAAAAATTTGAAATACTTAAGATGGGATACATTGAGACAAAGTATAATTTGTTCCCTTCATACAATACAAGCCAAACAATACAATTTCTTCTCTTAACAAACAAGGAAACTCTATTAATAATAATAATAATAATAATAATAATAATAATAATAATAATAATAATAATAATACAGTATTTATAGTG
>JAOTRI020092497.1:0-15407 GCA_028564885.2 Zoanthus sanctaehelenae
CTTGTCGTATCTCATCGTTGTACCATGGCACTCGTGGACGCGAAACAATGGTCCGAGTTTGCAAGGGTGCGTGTTTACAATGTAACCCTATAAAACCCATATATCACTGAAAAGCTTAAGAAATGTTCCAAATCGCTCTTTTAAGTTTTCTTTCGTAATTTCTGAAAAATAAAGAAAACAGAAGCCTTGTTTTCCAAACTTTGTTTTGTCTTTCGGGAGTTCCAAGTCAAAAATTCTGCGTTTGATGGCACCAATTAATATATTTTCACATTTGGCACTAATTAAAGTCCAAAACCGTGTCAGGGTTCTTTGAAAGGGCGGTTTGTTTTTATTTTACAATCAAATACTCAAAACAGCACTTTTGTAAATGAAAGCGGCGGACTTTTATTGTGATAACTTAAAAAGTTTTTAAAATTTCCAAAAACGCTGACACGGTTTTGAACTTCAGGTATTAAGCTGTAAATCTACCAAATTTCAACTCAGTGGACGAAAAACTTCCTATGTTGGAACCTCGGGTGTTTCATAAGTTTTGACGTAAAAATTTTTTCGAGAAAAAGCTTTTAGAAGTTTTGGCGAACTCCCAAGCCCACCGCATAATTTGTTTGTTTTTCTCCGCCCACCAGAAAATTGCGCCAATCAAAATCACTTCAGGCCGTAATATCTCCCACGAAATACGAAACTGAACAAATCGATAGAGGTGATTTTTATAATCCGGGCACAGTCAAAGCAATGGGGCAAGACAAGCAATTTTACTTCCGGCGAAATTTTCTATTTTAAAATCTTATTCTTTATATTCATGAGATATTGCAATTTTTTTCAATTATTTAAAGGTTTACTGATTATCAATCCGAACGGCTAATAATTTCGTTTTGGTCATTTTCATCGCTTTCAAACTGAAACGTAACCGTAAGGAAAAGGCCATGAAGCAAGACGAAGAAAACTTCCAAATTGCCTGAGGCAATTCAAGCACCAAAAAACTGCAACGGTGAAGCGAACTGGAAATACTTAACCATAATTAACATAACAAAATTACTCAATTCTGACATGTCAAGAGGAACGCAATTACTTTGTAATTCAGTGTAAAAATGTTAACTTCTGTACTAATAACAACAACAATAATAATAATAATAATAACAAAAACACGCAAACAAGAAAATAATACGAAACTTAACAGACATAAAATATAAATAACATATTAGTTAATGTTCATAGGATACCTAAATTGTCTGTTGATCTAACGTATCACAGAATGGGGTTGCAATTTTGTTTAATCAAATTAGAGCTTTCTTTGTGGTTGTCTAATCGAAAAGTCCATATTTGGACTTTCCCATCAAAGTCTCTATTCATGTCAGAACAAAGGACCAGGTGGCGCGAGGTTTCAAAATCATTCAACTGTTGCGCGCGAAGATTCAAATAATCTTCGGAAAGCGACGTGTTTCACCTTTGTGGGGGTGGGAAAGCAAAATTTCACCAGTATTGCAATACAACGGTGGGGAGTGGGGTAGTGCAAGACTGGAACGGATGCAATCATTTAGTCGATTTTGATATTCACCAAAAGCATTTTGGTACCGACATACTAAACAAACTTATTTTAAAAACAGCTAATCCAGTTTATCTTACTCTAAAACGATAACATGAATTGAATATATCTGACAACTAATTTGACAAGCGTTTTGTTTTTTATGTGTTTGTGCTCGAATATCAAAGGCTGTTATTTGACGGGACAGCAAGACAAGCACTGACCGTCGCAAAAATCCCATCAGAGGTTTTTATTTGCGAACCAGTTTTTACATATGATTCAAGCTTCACAAGGGCCGTTACACTTATGGTGTTTAATTAACTTTGGCAATGATACTGCGGACAAACCAATGCTTTTATACTAGCCACCTCTTTAGAAAGGAATCAATCCGGTGACACTAATTGGCGGACGAAATTTCGAAACCAAAGTTCTTGATTATAAATATATATGGTACGAGTATTCTGGTTAACAATTGCATTCTGTTTCCACCCTTCTGAAGCTGACCGGCCAATCAGCTGCTTTTTTTAGCTGCTTGACACTTCGCAATAAAGTAAGATGTAAAAACCACAGAGTGTTTTGTCCATTTTGATTTTGTCGGCAAGCAGATTTAATCCGCATTTAACTAAATCGAGAAGTTTTTCTGTTCCCTGAATTTTAAAAAATGGTCATCAGTAATGTCCGATAAATTGATTTTATCTTGGCAACTAATTCTACTAAAGCGTTATGTTTAAATTTCCAAGGCTGTTCTTTCATCTTTGACATAAATTTTCCGTCAGTGGCTTTATTCACGCGCCCGAGAGGTTCTTGCGGATGATTGAAGTTTTACAAAGAGTTTTAAAATTTGTCACAACTACATCGCTTCTTAGGCTTTCTTTCGAAGCCGAAAGTTTGTTTATGTTCAAGTAAATCTAAGCATTTTAAACAAAAATACTACAACGGGATTTAACAAAAAACACTTTAGACCGTATAATTTTAGATTTTGTTCAGTTCATTTTAATTTTGGGGTAATTATCAACACCATGCAGTAACTGAAACAACTAGAACAATTCATGTTTTTTTGGTCGTCATCTTCACAAAGGACTCAATCTAACACCGAATCAAAAAGTTTGGCAATCAACACGCGCATTGTTTTTTAGCGGTCTCTTAAACAAGCTGGCACTTATTGTTAATTAATTTGCATATAACATTCTAAGCCACTTTCTTGTTATATTTTATTGTTAATACTGATGAAAAGAATGAATAGAAAGAATTTATTAAGGCAGATCGCTTTCTTGGTACAAATGAATATCCTATTAATACTGACAAAGGTGTTCGCATTATCAGTATAAAGAGCTGCTTAACTTGAAACGAAACTTTTCAACAAGTTTTTATACGAATTACAAGAGTGAACTATGTTTACACAATTTAAACGGCTGTCTGACGGTACTTTTGAACCGGTAATTTTTAAACGAGGAAAAAAGCAATTTGAAGTGGAGTCAGCTCCACAGCTTTCACAACCAGCTATCGAAGTTATCGATGATGAACTAAAAAAGTTACGAATCGCCCTGCGTGCAGAACAAGAAAAGTCTGCGTCCCTCCAGTTTTCGCTAGAAAGAGAACGGCAAACGTCGGCACAGCTAATCACAAATCTGCAGTCATGCCACATGAAGATGGTAGAAGACCGGAAACACCTGCTCCACCTCCAGCAGCAAACAATGTTTCAGCAAAAACAAGTCGAAAAAAGCAGGTAATGATCTATCACTAGTATACTTGATTACCACTTCACGAGACCCATTAATTAATTCAAAACAGCCATGAGCCTTCTTTTTACCCAGTGACGACCAGTGCGCTTTAAAATGATTCAATCTGCTCTAAATTCTGTTTAGGTTAGAAATCAACGAAGAAAAGCAGACTGCAAATTTCAACGCGACAAGGCATTCCTACTGGTCGTTAAGCAAAAGTGCCCGTTGGAGAAAGCGGCAGTCCCTGAGAGATTTTGTCAATTACGCACTAAAAGGTCTTCCACAAGGGTGTACACCAATCGAGGTAATTGAGAACAGTCGCTTTAACCTTTTTCGCCCGTGAAGCTGTAGAATACTTTCATTTTGTTTTTGAAAAAATACATAGATTTGACAAATCAAATGAAATTAACGATGGATGAAAAAATATGCAACTCATTTGACACATTTTTATAATCTAGATCACTCTAAGTATCGAGGGGAAGAAAATGATTCTTCCACTGGAGGTTGAAACAGACCTTGAAGATGAGGAAGAAAACACTTTTGAAGGTGAGTATAAAAATACTATGTAGCTACAAAAATTAGTTTCTAATTATAACGAAGTTTTGTGCGTAGGATTTGTAGGTGCGTAGAATTTGTAAGCGCGTAGGATTTGTAGGCGCGTAGGATTTGTAGACGCGTAGGATTTTTAGGCGCGTAGGATTTGTAGAAACAAAATGTTCGTACATCCGTAGAAGTCAAAGGTGTATAGAGCGTACAGAAAACGCCTTCCTATCTTATTGATTTAAATGCATTTGGATTCAATGAAGACAACTGACACCCATAGGCACAAGAATTTCAAAGGAAGTGCTTTTAATTTGCGAGGTATTCTATAGTTATTTCCAAAGTTCTAGCAAAATTGTGCATTGATTAGCGTGTAAAATTGCTTTTCTTGTGGTGCACAATCTTACAGCTTGATAGAAAATAAAACAAAGCAAGTCTGATTCGAGCGATTTTCCCCTTTTGGTGCTGGTGCCGGAGAGATGAGAGCGCACAATTAGAATTTCTATACATGCTAAAAAGAGAAAAGAATTCTCCTAACTTTTAACTAATTTATTTAAAAAAACAACCCTGTTTTTCCTCGAATTATAGGTGAATACCATCAAAAAGAACTTTATTTCATAACACAATACCTTTAATAATTGTAGTTTAGATAATACATAATTTTCGGAAACTCAAATGAGTATTCGTCGGTTACCCGCTCAATTCACTATACTTTATACTTACTGCCAGGGGGCGGAGCTAACGCTTTGATTACCGGAATTTCTTGTTTAACTGCACTAGTAAACATTTTCTGCAAGCACAACCAAACATTAGTTTTTTGTTTTTGGTCATGTTTGTCCGTACAGTCTACATCACAACAAACAATAGCAATCAATATTTGGTGGTGTTTGGTAGATTTTGGAGAAAAAAGTAATTAATTAGAAAACTGAATTGCTAGCAATAAGGAGAAACTTTTTGCTGCTGTAGGTATAATTTGTGATATTTTAATGAATATAAGAAGGAGGCGTCGTACAGAGAAGATAAGACGCCTCTGAACAAAGCCATCGATCTTATAAAGAGACAAATACCCGGGTTAGTAAAGCATGTATGTATAAGCTTCCCGTGAAATTTGAGCCAGTGAAATGGGAAAGACAAAACTCACCCAAACCTTAATTCAGCCAATCACATCTTGTTCAAATCTTGAATTTCATGAGAACCTTGCATGCCGTACTGTCCAAAATAAGGGGCCTATTATATCATTAAGGCTGCCGTTTTGAAGATCATGTGATGCATCCATCACATTATAGCAGGACAACTTCTGACTGGTCATGCAGTATTTTTATACACTAATAAACACCAGCTTATAAAACAAACAAAATTGAGCAAATCCAAACGTCACCAAACACTGACTGGTCTACACTAAACTTTTGTTTACAAACGACAACAAATTACGGTGTTAAAGGTTTTAGCAAACGTTTGTTTGCTAGTGTTGACGGGCCTTTAAGTATGTCCTATACAGATGAGTTCTGTGTTTATCTGTGTGTGTCTGGATGTCATGTCATGTGTCTGGATGTCATGTGATAAGTCTTCATCCACCTTAGAGTGGTGAAGATGGTGCTCCCAATTTGTAAGCCAGCTAATATGTTTATCATCTATGATTAAAGTCAATGTTATTATTCTTTGAAACCAAAAGATTAGAGAACAAATCAACCAGGTACCAGCATATTTGCACGGATAAATCCACACTATTACCGATCGCAAGGTTTATATTTTAAAAGAAATATCAGACCGAGGTCTTGACAGTGCAGATGGAGCGCAGGATGTTTCCTACAAAAAGCCCAAAAATACCGAAGTATGATATTCCCTCTGGAAATTTTAGTATACAGGCAATCTATTATGTTTATGTTATCATATTTACTGTCTTTACCAATATTGTGGCTTTTTTTATATTTGTGTGTAGTTTTGTTTAGTTATGCGTTCTCCATTCCGTTTATATCACCTTTACAGTGTCTATACACAATATACCTTTCCTTTTGATGTTCTATTTTTCGGTATAGTTTTGTTTAGTTATGCGTTCTCCATTTCATTTATATCACCTTTACAGTGTCTAAACACAATATACCTTTCCTTTTAATGTTCTATTTTTCGGTATAGTTTTGTTTAGTTCTCCATGCCATTTTGAAGTTATTTTTGCACGTGTGAGTTTGTTGTTTCGATTGTGTGTCGTGTGCCACTTATACTGTTTTCACCGTTTTAACTGTTGGTTAGCTTTTCTTTGCTTGCATTGCTTAGTTACTGTGCTCACGAAGTGGGTGGCTCCACCTGAAATTTTCTTCAATTGGTACAAGATTTAGTGGAGCCGAAAAACTGTAAAATTACATGCAATTTATGTATCCTTCTGATGAACTGTAACTGTTTTGTTATTTTTTGGTTTGATTTTTTTAACAGTATTAAATACTATTATAGTTGTGTCTGTTCAGATATGTATTTAACAATTTTCCTCCAATGTGGAGGTGACTAGTGAGGGATATTGTGTTCTGTGATTGTACATATATGCAATATGATCTTGTGTTACATGTGGTCAAAGTCACATTGAATGGCAAAAATTGTCTACAGGTAATGCAAAATGAGCATGACCTGAACTATTCACTGTCCACCGCTTAACCTTGGACGATTGATGTTCAACTAAAAATTGCAGTAGTTCAAAGCGCCTCCGAGAATAAACAGTTGCAAGCCATCTTGAATTTCAAAGAAGCTGGAGTTTGCTGTTAGAGGAAGAACCGTTCCTTTACAATAAACAGCAGCTGCTAGATTTTTACTGCAATCCTCTGCTTCAAACCATTTTTAATGTGATCCTTTAAAAGCGGTATGTTTGAGTTTGGCACCAATTTCACATGATGACTCATACCGTTTGGTTTGAACCTTGTCTAATGCTTAACTAAACCGATTAAGGTGTATGGGCAGTTTAATCATATGTCTTGGTGCAGGAGCTTTCTTGATTGCTTCAACTTTAGATTGTCGGTTGGATGCCATCTCTGAAACTTATTAACCCAAATACCGACAGTTTAGAGAGCTGGAACTTACATTAGGTTATCTTTCTCGGCAGACCATAAGGCGTGGATTAAGGGGTGGGGGCGCTCGGGCGACGAGGGTTCCCTCTTAGTGGAACAAGAAAAAGTGGTTCTTACAGGCGAAGGCAATATCTTTTACACGAATCTATTGGTCATAATGTTTGTTATAAGGGATTTTCATTTCTACGTTTTCGCTGTTAGTCTTCTATGGTACTTTATAACCCCCTTTCACAGTGTTACAGAAGCACCGCAGTGTGGCCTGCTGTCCATACCATTGAGGGAAGTACAGCACGAGATGAGGTTGCGGAAACGGTTCTGGTAAATAGTAAAATTAGTAAATGAAAAAACTGCACAAGTTCTATTTGTGAGCAAATATACCATTAAATACTTAAAATCACAAAAATGCTTGTACTATTTTGATATTTTAAAATAATTGTCTTGATAAACAAATTTTACTTTTTGGAACTTAGTAATAGCTAGTTTTTGTGTTTGTCATCGAAGAAATTTTTAATATATACTGTCAGTATTTTATATTATCTCTCATATCACGGACTACGAATTTGAATACTGAGCCCATTGGGCGGTAAAACCTACTAATCGGTTAAATGATGTACAAATTGTATTACCGCAGTCTTGTTAGCTTTGTTAGTAAGTCCCCAGTCTCTCGTGCGGGAGACTCGGGTTCGATTCCCGACTCGACCAACACTCAGGGTTTTAAAATAATTAAGGAGAAGGTGATGCCTTTGCTGTAACATCTCCAAATGGTTAGACCTTCGCGTCTTGTCGGATAAGGACGTAACACCGTATGTTCAGTCTCTCGACACTGTATTGGGGGACTTAAAAGAATCAACCTATTTGTCGAAAAGAGTAGGGTATAATGTTCCCAGTGTTGTGGCCTATCTTTGTCATTGAGGGAATTCGCGGTTATTACAATATATTTGAACCGCTGTTGTGGACTATCTTAGATCCTCAACTGTTGAAAATGTATCTATTTGTAAAACACTTAGAGTTTTAAGAATAAGTGTTATATAGATATTAATCATAATATTATTATTATCGATAAAATCCTCTGATATCACAGCATCATTCATATAATTCGCCAAGATTAAGATATTTGAAATCAGGTAAAACTATAGTAAAATTGTTTCGTTTTAAAACAACGAAACGTTTTCGAACTAATTTAGTTCTTCATCAGAGTTGCATTTTTGCTCAAGAAATGTTCTATGCCCTTTGGGAAAAGGGCAGGTTCAAAAGACTAATCGTTTCTTCAAATTTGGCTTGTGGTATGCATTGTATAAGGCTTCATTTATTCTTCGCCTGGGCCAATGTTCCCAATAGTTAAACTAAGTTATGCGTGGGGTTTTCCTTTAAAATGTCTTGCCGGTTCGGATTGTTTAGAATATTTAAATGTTCATCTCTTCGTACTTCAAAATTCCTTGCTGTTTCTCCATGTAGCTTTTCCCACAGTTACAAGTACCTTATACCATAATTGATCATTCGCTACTTTGTTCAGCCATCTTTTCTCTTCTATAGTAAGCTATCACAAATACACCTCTACTAAAGAAGCCAGTCCGAATGCATAAAAAACAAACAAAAGAATTCTTTATTGAATTAAAACACAAAGGTGATATATACAAATGAAAAACCTGCAAATAGCAAAAACTAATCGAGGCGGGTATTAGATAAATTACGGTTTTACACAATGCCATAAGTTGCAAATAGATTCCACTAAACAGAAGAGGAAGAAAATATTTTTACTGTCTATATCAGTAGAATTACTAAGTACAGTAAAGCTTGGAAAAAAATGTACAAATATATATTTTTATATAGAAAAATATAGAGAGAAACAAAAATTATCAAATAGGTTAAAACTTCAATCTGTAGTATTACTATGGTATTTTAACAGTTTAATTTAAAATAAGGCATTAAAAATACAAAATTAACTTTTAAGGAAAAACAAACTTTTTCGCTCTACGTGAGCATCATGCAAGGTTCAAAGAATGCAAACTTTGAAGAGAAATATACTTTTTTTATGGTCAGTGATATATAGAAAATGTCACTAGCACAGTGGTATTAAAGTAGTAACGTTAACGTATTAAAGGATTTCGGAGCTCCGGGTTCGAATCCTGTCAAATAATTCTTTTTTTTTTTATAATTTTTTTTCCTCTGATTTTTTTTATTATTATTATTTTTCATTAATTCAAGATGTAAAACCAATGCCATAAAGTTTAAAATCCTAGCTCAATTACTTCCAATTACAAGTTGAAAATCCCCTTTTATTTACTTCTATAATTCACCCTTTCGGCGTTAAATTTCACGTGTAGTGTCACGTGACTTTTGGTGTAAACAAAGCCGGAAAGTTCGGACATTCGTTCTCGACCACGCACTGCACGTATTACTTTGTACGAACTTTGAAAACTTTCGGCTCGTTACAAGAGAGAAACTGAACGCCGAAGGAAAATTTTAGGCATGTAGCCACATACGTTGTCCGTTGTCAGTATTTCACTGGCGAAAATGAAAACACACACAACAGAGAATGTATGGAAAGTTACACATTGTGACCACAAGTTACCAAACCTAAAAGATCAAAAGATTACGTCATTAGTAATGTATTTCCAATGACCATTATTGACTGAATTAACAACCAGAATTGTTATTGGCATAGCTTACGCCTATAAAATATCTCATTACCAAAATACGATAACATACCATACACGTTAATACGAACAGATCAACAATCACGTTGTCAGTCTTATTACGCGCATGGAGCCTGAGTATGAGATATAATAAGATTTTCGCTTTTGTTCTGGATCAAAACTAATGTTCCGTGGTCTGAGTTTTAAATACACTATTATTTTCAGGGTGTTATTTTAACACCTACGTTGGTGTTAGACTAACACCATTAGGTGGTGTAATTTTTGGGGTTATTTTAACTCCAAAGGTGGTGTTAATTTAACACTTTTTTCTCGAACCCACCAGCAAATTGTTCCCAGGAGTTTATTTAACTCTTAGAAAGGTGCTAAATCAGCTCCTAAAAACGTAACACTTTTTAAGGTCCCATATCAACACTTTCATTTTTTATAAAGGAGTTAAACTAGCACCTGATGTAACAGCAATAAAGGTGTTACATTGGCACCTGTGATTCTAGTGAAGGAGTTAAATTAGCACAGTAATTAGAGTTAAATTTTGAGAATTAATTTAACACCAACTTACGTTGTTATATTAAACACCTCTTATTCTGGTAATGGCTGGCTTTTGGTGAAAAAATTTACCTGACTGCCACAAACCACATCAAGTTGTTATTATGGCACACCTACCAGTTACTATGAAGTGTTGAAACAACCCTAATAATTGAGTTAATTTGACACTGTAAAAGGTGTTATTTGTGCGAGGTGCTAAAACAACTCCTAAAAACAGTTTATCTAACACCGTAAAAGGTGTTACTTGTTCTAGGTGCTGAAGCAACTCCTAAACAAGAGTTAACATAACACCATATACAGTGTTATTTTTATTCCTTTTTAGTGCTAATCTAAAGCCCCGCGCAAACGGTTTCAACGTTTACTTCAACATCCATTCGATTTTATCGAATGTTTAAGAATGTTGAATGACGCTAAACACCGGGTGGGCAAACGGTTACAATATTTGTTTCGATTTTATTTCGATAAAATTGAGTGAGAGGTCTGGTATTGAGAACCAGGCTGCGACGTCCGGCCGGCTGTACTGACTTAGGCGCCATTTGCATTGCGCGAACTGTGGATCACGCCAGATCACGTCCCAAGACCTGCTATTTTTGATTTGATCTCATATTTGCAAATATTTAATATTTCTTGAAGCTCTCTATATGCTGCTTCCCTCCTTTCTCGATTGTAATATTCTTTTTCAAAAACATCGCATAGACTAACGTTTTTCGAAGTATTCGTCAATCAAACGGGAAAGTTCACCGTTATCCACTTCTTGGCTTGTTATGACTTTTTCTTTTCTGCAGTTGTTTTCTTGCTGGCAAGCCCTTCGAGGTGCTCATCTTCTCAAAATTTACCTAGTGTTTCATCGTACACATTTAAAGCACTGACGCCATTTTAGCTAAAATTTCTGTTTTTTTAGATATTGCGCATGCCCGTATAGGATAATGTTGAAAACCCCGCGCAAACGGTTTCAACCACCATCAACATTTTTGAGAACAAAAGAAAAATCGAGCAAATGTTGAAGTTAAGTTAAAACCCTTTTAAAGTTTTTCTACATCGTTTCGACTTCGTTTCAATATGTTTAAAAGGGGGTGGCAAACCGAATGGATGTTGAAACAAATGTTGAAACCGTTTGCGCGGGGCTTAACACCATCTCAGAAGTAACACCAGAAAATAGTGTTATTTTTTTACCTTTTTTTAAACACCACTTTGGGTGTTAAAATGAAACCCTGAAAATAACAGTGTAAGTAAACGTTAACCTTCTTGCTGACTAGGCCGATTGAGCTATATTTTGGACATGTATATAGATAGTATAATAAAACCAACAACTTTTAACGGCGCAAACTCGAAGCACTGGAAAAGGACACTGCAGGACAACCGAACAACATGAACGTAAAGCTTTCGGTTGAGGCGAAATAACAAAGGAAATAAGAAAACAAATATGCATAGAAAACTAAACAAATATTCATTAATATGAAAAGAGCGAAGGGTAAAGAAAGGAAAATAGCAGGAGAAAAGAAAAAAATGCATGTACGTAAATGTAAGCATAAAAAAAGAAAAAGATAAGTAAACCTTTACAACACCATTTGAACAATTTTTGCTGCTTAAAACTTTTTATTGTAGCCTTCTCTGGCAGAATAAACTCCTAGCGAGACAGAAACGTCATTAGTAAAGGAAGAACTACTTTTCGAGAGGCCTTCGCGTTTCCCTGGTCATAAGCCTTCAAATGAGGCAGCTGCCCAACAGTTATTACTGTAAGCCTTAACTCTGATGAGTTCAACAAATATACTGCAACGTCTTCCAAAGCATTCATATTAGGCCCACAAACACCAATTTGTCTTCTAGGAATTTCACTTTCAGCTTCAAAGAATATTGGCATCAGGACAAGAACATCCAAATTCATGCTGAGGCAAAATACTTCTATATCATAGTGGGTATTTTCGCGCAAAAAAAAATCCTGGAGGGATAACGATATGGAACTGACGCAAATCCTGAGGCGTTTTTGTCCTTGTGGCACCAACTTGTAATCTTTTCGTAACAAATCGGTATTTGATAGGGTTGTAACGTCGAACTTTGCTGTAAAATAACAATTATGGGTCAAATAAGCCATTTTGAAGTTTCAGACATAAAAGAAATGACTTTAACATATAAATATGTCTTTAAAAACCTATGAAGTGGAAATTGCGCTTGGTTATCGGAAAAGATCATGATAAGAAAGACCAACAGGTAAAATCTCAGAGAATATTTAAGCGTCTGGGATTAAGATTCAAATTCTGCCGCAAAGAAATGTCATATTCGTCATTTTGATTGGTTCAAATAAAGCACATGTGAGAAGCTAACTAGAAATACGTACTTTGTCAGTTTAAACCTGTTAAAATAATTTCTAAACAAAGATAAAAGTATTTCTCTAGTAAACGTTTGAGTCTGAATTCTGTGCTGTGAATCAGAATGGAGACATGAGCAAAACTTGCCAATAAATACCAAAAATTTAGCAAATAAAACATTTTGGAATAATAATGAGAGTATAGACCTCCATATTACCTTCAGTTACAGCTCGATAGAGCTCATTAGTTGAGAGTCCTTGTTCACAGTGTTTTTTAAGCTCATGGATGATCTTTTCATCTTTCTTAGTTGTGCGACCAGCCTGGGTCTCTAGATTAATGGTATCCAATAATACTGTCGTCATAAGTAAACCAGCTGTGAGTGTGTTAAGAGCAGGAGACTGGGTGGCAATCAAATGTTCGGCAATAAGAGTAGCACACGAACCAACCAACTCAATTGTTTTCTTACATCCAGCAGAGATTTGACTGGTATCTTTATGGTGATCTAAGATCAGTTTTAAAAAAGGTAAGTCTATTCCCTTAAAATGACAGCTCAGTAGTGTGAAGGAGTAAAATAATACTTCATATTCTTAGTTTGTATACAGTCCAATGATACACAAAAGACGTTAATCACAGCGGCCATGCTGGTGTAGAAAACAAAAGAAATAATCAAAATTCTTTTGTTAAGAGTACACCAACATGGCTGCCGTGACGTCAAATGAAAAATGGCAGTAAAATCAACAGATGGCTACTTTAAACCTTCAAGACTCAAGCCTTGTAGCCAAACATATGGCCTCAAGAGTAGGGATGGGAGGGGGAAGGGGGTTGTTTAACCCCTTCCCAAGATTTTCTTTATGGGTGAACCAAGATTTGGCATGAATGACAATTGGAGTTCAAACTTTCATTTACTATTGATTACAATTCTCTTGCTACCATGATTACCAGGGTAAAAATCCAAGATGGCTTCAATCTTGGATTGATTTTTGATTTTAAGAGATTTTGTCTAAAATCGGGAGGTGATAAAACCGTAAAATACTTAAAAATTTCTAGAAAAGTCTTATAAAAATACAACTTTCATATGATGAACTCAAAAGACAAATGTAAAAAATAAATAAATATTTTAATAAAACGTTAGAATATTAAATCAATTTTCCTTGCTATGATACCCAAAGCCTTTGCTACAGGATGTATTGCCACATACCACAAAACATATTTTTATCAAATTTATTCTATTTTTACTTAAGAAGCATCAAATGCAAATCACATGTTTTATCTCATGTTTATAAGTGTAATACTGAAATTGTAGACCATTAAAACCTAAGAAATGATAAAAGCCATAAATTTTCATACCTATTATCTCTGTGATGGCAGGTTGCAGTCCAAGTTGGTGTTGAGCCAGCATATTATGGTCAATCAGAACAAGTTGTAGGTGTTTTGCTGCATGTAAATCTTGCAAATTTACTTCATTAACAAAGACAAAATTCTTATAGTCAACTCCAAATCTTCTGCAGACATAAACTACTTCAGTCCGCAAATGAAACTCTTCTTGCTTAACGTTGATTACAGGCAAAACTATTTGACTCTTGTTTTCACAGAAACTTGTCTAATAAATTAATGAAAATATTACAACATTAGCCAGCAACTAAAACTGCTTTCGTCAACTTTCAACACAAAATAACACAAAATTTTTTTCACATTAATTTTTAGAATTTTATGCTGACCTTTGGTGCTGCAACAATTATTTATAGCTCTTAGAGGTAGCAAAGTTCTACAATAACCATACTATAGCTGGCTAGTTATTTTAGTTGATAAGAGGGCAGTCTACTGTGCATAAGGCTCAGGTTATTAATTTGCATATTAAATCTTCTGAAACACATTTTTAAAACAATTTTTGCTCCACTACACATTAGGCGATTTGCTATAGCATAACTATATGTTACTCAATAACAGTAATTTCTGTATTTAAATTTTTGCAAAATAAAATACTTTAAAACTTACTTAGTATGTTGTTGAAGCCTTCTTTTAATCTCTGGATGTGTCTCAGCTGATTTGGTTGGGTTTTGAATGTTTTCCCCTTGCATTGCATAATTAAGAATACTCTCTCTACATAACAAGAGTAAAGGAAGGACGCAGGACTAGACGAATGTCATTCGAACTGTATCACTCAATGCCAAATATCTCGCAGGAATACTGTTGCACTCCAAAAGTTTCTTTGCACAGGATAAGGCAAAACGACAAAAGTGCTTCCCAGAATGAGACAGCCAACTTGTTCTTTGAAAACTCTGCCTGTTTCGAAGCGAAAACTAGGCTTGACAAACAAAAGTGGTCACAAAAAAACCATTAAAAATCTGAGAAAGCCTGAGTTCCAGGGATGATAGCAGTACTCTTGCTAGATCCTAGGCTTTCTCAGATTTTTAACGGTTTTTTGTGACCACTTTTGTTTGTCAAGCCTATTTTTCGCTTTGAAAGAGGCAGAGTTTTCAAAGAACAAGTTGGCTGTCTCAATCTGGGATGCACTTTTGTCAATTTGCTTGGCATAATTTTTCTTGTACGGCCTATTTATTCGCCTAATCTTACAGATGCAAACAAACTTTTGGACTGCAACAGATTTCTTGCGAGATATTTGGCATCGAGTGAAGCAGTTCGAAAGGCATTCGTCACATCCTGTGTCCTTCCTTTACTCTTATTATGTTCAGAGTACTCTTATTATGCAGTGAAAGGGGAAAGCATTCAAAACCCAACCAAATCAGCAGAAACTCAACCAGAGATTAAAAAGAAGGCTTCAACAACACACTGCAAGAGTAAAGTTCAAAGTATTTTATTTGGCAAAAATTTAAATTTAAAAATTACTATTATTGAGTAACATATATGCTATAGGAAATCGCCTCGAAACATGAGCTTTGGCCTCCTGGGCCCAGTTGTTCAAAGGCTGGTTAAGTTTAACAGTGGGTTAAGCAAAATTTCAAACAAGAATTTATTCTTTAAGAAAAGGTAAATGGTTATTTATGAATACTGTTTGGAGTTTTCTAGGAAAAGTCTTGTTAATCCCAAAATTACAGCTAAAATCTCTCCTT
>JAOTRI020092507.1:0-7500 GCA_028564885.2 Zoanthus sanctaehelenae
AATGAATCGCAAAGCTGCCGTGAAGCACACTCAAGGTGTAACCATGGTAACGTGTTATTTTTACTAGTGAAAATAAACAAGTTTTCGAAAGGGAGAAATATAAGTATTTTATGGATAATTATATGATAAGATGTACATTTTATATAAAAACAGTCCATTTTTTAACGCAAGTCTCTTATCAGTATGATTAACCGCAAGTCTCTTATCAGTATGATTAAGTAAATGTTTTCGGCGCATTGAATTTTGGTAATCACCCATACATTTCAAAAATAGCCCACTGGTTTTCAAGGAAATGGGCCATTGGCCAATAGACGTTTCAATTCGCCTTCCCAACCCCTGGACACTACGACTACAACGATAAATTCAAGTATAGATAGTACAAATGTGCTAGTAGCTAACTTGAAGCCATTATATTGGGTACTATGGCTATAAAGATGAACTCAAGTATCGATAGCATAAACGTTCTAGTAGCTAACTTGAAGCCATTATATTGGGTACTATGGCTATAAAGATGAACTCAAGTATAGATAGAACAAATGTGCTAGTAGCTAACTTGAAGCCACAATAATGAACACTATGGCAATATTTGTACTATCTATATTAAAGTTCATCTTTATGGCCACATCCCACAAGTAATGTGCTATTACTGCATGTGTAGTTTACTGACTTGTGTTTTGTGTTTGTCATCATGGTCTTCAGAATTCCCTCGCACCAGCTCCCCGATGTATCTGCACCTTAAAATAAGTCAGCATTTGTATTTTAAACTGTGCTTACTAAGACGGTGATTACTTTATTTCCGGACTAACGTCTGAAACTACATAACGTTTTCTCTTTCTTATACACGGTGTAAAACTTACCTTAACCCTAAATTGTTTGTTTAGAAACACCGACGCAACTCACACTTGTTTACCGCTAGTTAGTTTACTCTTCTTTTAGATGATTTTCTAAACTTCTCCAAACTAGTTCAATGTCACATGTTATGTCCAAACTTGCATTTGAATACTTTTAAGTATATTAAAATTAATTCTTAAAATAATTTTATGAAAATGTTTATGAATGTGGAATGTTCTAAAATAAATATGCATTGTTTTGTACAAAGGATATAAATTTGCTTTATTGACTGACACTTGACACAAATAAATAAATATTATCTTGTATTTAAAAGCAAAACTTGCAATTCAGAAATGTTAGTCCATTGCTGGTTAGCTATCTAAAAATACAAAATGAAGCTGGTAGATTTAATTTAAATTTTAAAACACGAAAAAACTCAACAACTTAACACGAACATCATTTTGATCTACTAATTTGTAGAAACTTATCAAACCTGTTACGTGAATAGCGCGTGCGATAGTGAGGACAAGAGCACGATTTAATTCTTCAGATTCTGCAGACACCAGCTGCAAAGAGGACATTAATTAATTATTAACGTTATAAATGGTTCAAACTAGTCCTGCAACCACTAATGATACTACTACTATTAATAATAATATATTTTTACTACGACTACTAAAACTAATACTACCATTATTGCTATTATTATTGCTTGATCGAGAATGGGGCTTTTGGCGCGCATTTTTAAATTAACCAGCGCGCGCATTAAAATGACGTGCTCACGCAAGCTAAAAAGGCGCGAAAACTAACTTTAAACGGCTGAGATGTAAACAAACTTTAAATCTAAAATTGGCTTTTTACATATGGCAAGAACGTGAAGCAAAATTCAGTGTTAAAACAATTGTAAGTAAATTATCTACTGAGAAACATTTACTGCCAATTTGTTCGGTGGTGAAACCATTTCTTTGATAAAAATACTTCGCAGTTTTGAGAGACCAACACCGAGGGAAAAAGCAGCTTGTATACTTCACCGCGACCGCATAACGTGTTCAGGTAAGCAACAACTGCTGAATGTTTAATTCCGGTTGACCTTCGTTTCAACAGCTACTTGAGCTCTCCAATGACTGCTTAGTAGCCAGTAGGGAGACATTTGTTTTCTATCCCTAGAATTTGGATGTTTTCCGACGCGAATGCGATGTAGATTCTTGCGGATCCTTCCCATGTTACAACCATTACGTATTTTGTTAAATAGTAAAAACAAAACAAACAAAACTTATTAAGCAATACAAATTTATAACAAAAATATATAATATAGCCGTCCTTGTAGTTTGTTGACTTTTTGTGGGAGTTTTTTCTACAAGGAGTTCTCCAGTTTCATCTTCCGTAAAGATGAATTGGGGCCTCCACTTTTAGTATTGAATGAAATGGTAGTTACAATGAATTGCAAAACAAACTTTTAGTACACGCAGCCACCAATTTTCCCGCCGAATTTTCCTGCTCTCCCACGTGGCAGCGAACAGCATTGTTCACCGGATTGTCAACATTTTTTCCAGGCGGTTAACAAGTGATCTCACTGGTTTAGCCAATAAGAGTACGCCTTCGAGAGAATATGTTGTTTGTTTCATGTCATATTGTAATGTAGTTTGGAAGTAATGAGAGTAATATTACATTTGTTACACGATTAGTTGAGCGTTTGACTTCATACAAACCATCACCAAAATTCGTCCAAAGACGGCTAACTAAATCGAATTTCATGCCAAATGTACTCGAAAACTAAACCTTTTTTCAACTCACCCCCTTAGGCTCAAGGATTCGAGAGAGTTGTGGATAAACCTCTGAACTTCCTAATCCACTAATGAGACGTAGCGCTGTACTTTCCAGACTGTTGACGGCAAATACAGAACACTCTTTAACTATTGATTGATTAAGGCCACTCTCTACCCTAGCACAAATTATTCGCTACTTTTAGTGATTTTTTTTTGAAAATATTTCCGTCATTATTTTGAAATGCGAAAAAAAGATAATCAGTTCAGAGCTTGAGTAAAAAGGAAGCCTCTTAAATATTTTTAGATTTTTTGGATTAAATTTGAGGGAGGAGATTTGTTTTGTAAATGTAGTTTTTTAAAGAGAAACTTGAAGTTTGAAATTAATTTTGGAGTTGATCTTTGATAGAAAACCGCCAAACGTCTTCTAACGAAAGTTGCACTCTCGCATGGTCTGCAGGGACGGTTTGGCGGTCATCTCCAAAATTCTTCCCATTCAAATACTTTTTTCTACTCCTTCACTATCCACCACAATCTAGGGTAAATGGTTATTACATTATTTGATTAAGTGATTTAGTTAATCTGATCATTGATTTACGGTACCTAATTTAAAGATTATGATAAGGAATGACTTTAAAAAATAATTTTCTCTCACTACAAAGAGTAAAAATCACTTGAATGGAATGCTCCATTGTTGTTTCTACAGGAACAGCTTAACAATGGCTAAGATTCGCACCGTAAAAAATTTAACTAACGTTTGCGACTTGAGCCCTTTGTCGGAGTGAAAGCATGCATGAAAGATATGATACCGAGTATAAAATCAAATGAATAGCTTGAAACTATGTTGGAATTAATTTGTTAGTGAATCATTGAGTATGAGTAGATCGGATTAAGCTAGCACCATCAACCTTAAAAAGCTTTGTAGTCCTTTTTGCGACTCATCAGGACCGTGTAGAAAACTCCAGTAAATAGCCAGCCAAAGGCTAACTGTTTAACAAGCTCAAAGTTGTAACCCAACACCGACTTAAAACATATTCCTTCACTAGTAAATTAAAAAACAAACATCACGAATTGAAAAATCATTTATTTATCATGACTCTAGCTATAGCTAAATTGTTTTGTCAATTCGTGGTTATATAGTGAAGCAAATCAAGATGACATAATGAGATAAATACGTAAACTAGTAATTTCTAACAGGAAGTTAGTGCTGCGAGTACATTATTTTGCTATTGTAATTGACAATACAGTCTAACGTTCCACATCTAATGGTGTATTACATTCACAAACCACTCACCATGTATTGTGGTCAATAACCACTCACCATGTAGAGCGGTCACTAACCAATCACCATGTATTGCGGTCACTAACCACTCACCATGTATTGCGGTCACTAACCACTCACCATTGCCGGATTTCATACCGGGAGAGCCTGAGTACAAGTCCCTTAGTTCTCATACGTACGCTAGGTGAAGAATCGTCCGGATACCATACATTTCTTTAGTAATTCTTGTATTTTAAAACAGCTGTATTTCGTTAACTGTTCATTTGTTTAACATCAAACTTTGGGATTTTGTTATTCATGGAGTGGTCTTTCTTTAAAAACAAGTCATTTTTGTACGGATGAGAATTAAGGGACTTGTACTCAGGCTCTCTCGGTATGAAATCCGGCAATGTATTGTAGTTACTAACCAATAACCATGTAGAGCGGTCACTAACCAATCACCATGTATTGCGGTCACTAACCAATCACAATGTACTGCGGTCACTAAACAATCACCATGTATTGAGGTCACTAAACAATCACCATGGATTGCAGTTACTAACCAATCACCATGTATTGCAGTTACTAACCAATCACCATCGATTGCGGTCACTAATCAATCACCATGTATTGCAGTCAATAACCAATCACTGTGGATTTGGACCAATGAGCGTAAGTATTGTGTGTACCTAATTCCTAGTAACAACCTTCCATCGACTCTCCATACGGTATGGAGTTGACCAGCTGATCTCATGTATCGTGTGTATCTAATTACTAATAACGTAAAATTTTTTTTTGCAGATTTTTCTAAAGGCTTTGATTTAGTAGATCACAATGTTATCATGCGAGAGCTTGACTTCCTTGGCGTTAACAAATATCTTTCACGGTGGGTAAGTGCCTTTTTGACTAACAAAACTCAATTGGTGTCAATTAGTGGAACGCTTTCAACATCTGTATGACCCAATGGGGGAATCCCCCAGGATACAAAACTTGGGTCTTTACTGTTTGCCATATTAGTGAATAGGTTAGTTAGGAACTGGCCGAATAGAATCAAATACGTTGATGATGACGCTAGTAACATCCTTCAATAAACTCTCGATACGGTGTGGAGTTGTATCGCATGTTTGTTGCTAGTGACAACAGAATATTCACACTGTGTTCTAAATGCAGACCTCTTCGCTTCGCACACAGCAAAAAAAACTGAAAATTTTACTTTTTAGGGAGTAAAACTTTATTTCTTTAAATTTCACATGGTTGCTCTTTCAATCATTTGATTGATCAAAGTGACTCACCATAGATGAAGTTGATTTTGGTTTGTTTGAGGTACTGTGGCGATGGAATGCAGATGTGATAGTAGTGTCACACGGTAATGGGGTGGAATGTGATGCAGACGGTAACTAAACATTTCCAGTAAAGTGTGCAGTATTCCCCACGCGTGAAACTTGAAAACGTTTGGAAAGAGATTACCTAAGTAGACAGAAATTTATAAAAAATCTTCATTGTTAAATATTTATTTTGTCTCTTTCACACCCATGACTATAGCTATAGCAAAATCCTTTAAAAGCCAAGTGGCCCATGGAGCCGGCGCTTATCTTCAATTTTCGTAGTGTTAAGCAGATGAGAGTCTTTGACAAGACATGACACTAATCCATCGTAGGTTAGCTCCCAGCAAACGCTGGTACTTATTTACTTATTTATTTAAGATGAAAATCTGAGCTGGTTTAAATGTAAAGGTCACACAATTTTTCAACCTCAGCACACTTATGAAAGTGGTCTAAAAACTGCTAACCTGCGATGGATTAGTGTCCCTTCAAGGGGGAATCAAAGAAATAAGGGCCGGCTCCACGGGCCACAAGGCTCGTAAAGCATTTAGCTTAACATGAGTCAATCTGTCAATTTCATGATGATTAGCAAACAGAAACGGCAAACATTGCAAATGATTTAAACATGTTGTTGAGTGTCTCAGTGTGGATCCAATAATACTAAACAAATATTTGAACAAAAGATGTAATAAATAATAAGGACATACATATTATTAGGCGATAACTCGCCAGTATGCACAAAATTTTGCTGGGGATACAAACAAAATTTTTTAACAAACATCTTCCCAGACATGACGTCAGATTTTCAGCATAAACATTACAAAGTTTCGTGTAAAAATAACCTTGGACTCAGAGAATTTTTGCTGTTCTGATAAATTAGATGTCATTCTAATTTATTACTGAAACTGCTTTAAAGATGAATAATACGGCTACAATAAATATGCTTTGATGGCCATTTTTCATTGTAGACTTATAACTCAGTGGACTTGGTGGGCATTCATGGATGTTAGGAAGATGCGCACGCACCCCAGGCATCCACCCTACCCCCCTGCATACGAGCCTGAATAACAAATTATCAATATCCAATAGACATCTTTATAGCCTTGAGGCATCCACAAATTAATCAATGTACTAATATTTCGTTTTCTACACTACAAAAAGATAACATGCTCACCTAAAACTTCACTTTCAAAACAAAATATGAATATCGAAAACTTTTACTGACCAATAAAACCTTTTAATCCGAGCGATTCAATCTCCATGTAAACGAGCAACCTGCTGTACGTTTCAACGACAGCTGGGGCGAGGGCAAGTGTACTTTGGGACTGTGCCTGTTTAACGATCCTTGTAACAATACTGTGGATCAAACTATAAGGGAAATAAACAAATCTGTTCGATTGTGTACAAGAGGTAACACGAAACACGAAACAAATAACAATAAATCTGGTTAGCCTAGTTGGTAAATTGCCAGTCTATCGTGCCGAAGGCTAGGGTTCGATTCCCGGCAGGACCAAAACTGAGGGTCTTAAAATAATTGAGAGAAAATGCTGCTTTTGCTCTAACATCTCCAAATGGTCAGACTTTCACGTCTTCTCGGATAAGGACGTTAAATCGTAGTTCCTTGGAGATTCCTGTACTTTTTGTGGCTAGTCTATCATGTAAAAGGTCTCTGTTGAACTTTGAGTGGCAAACTTTGGCCTGCTAAATAAGAACTGATCCCTTATTTTATTATTATTATTATTATTATTACTATTATTACTATCATGATTACGAAGATTATTATTATTATCATTATTATTATCATTATTATTATCATTATTATTATTATTATTATTATTATTATTATTATTATTATTATTATTAAAGTGACATCAAACGCTGACAATGATCAAGTTTAACATGTACCTCAATTTCGCATGTACAGTGAGTGAGTCCAGTAGGCTGAGTGGGCATGGTACCGTGGGGCCCGAGGCAAGTGTGTTGGAGGGGCCTGGTAAGAGGGTCGTACTCTTTCCATTTCCACAACACATATCAACCAACACTGCCATCGGCATCGTGAAGGATTCTGTGCTAGTGCTATCTGCAAGGGAGAAAAAGAATTGCTTTAAATTGGCGTCTTCATTTCAAATACATTTATTTTTGAATTAAAATACACGTCCGTGATAAGGTCAAACAAACCAAATTATGTAAAAAACGCAGAGGAATGGGAGACCTATAGCAACAGCCTTAAAAAAGAAAATTTCTATTTTGTTATTTCATGCGGTCCTTATTTAGCCCTTACTTAAATATACAGTTTAAAGTGTTCTTACAGAATATGGTAGCG
>JAOTRI020092507.1:10000-15407 GCA_028564885.2 Zoanthus sanctaehelenae
TGATGATGATGCCAATGATGATGACAATGATGATGCCAATGATGACGATGATGATAATGATGACAATGATGACAACGATAATGATGACAATGATAATGATGACAATAATTATTATGACGACGACAGTGATGACATTGATGGTCACGGCAATAATGATGACAATGATTTATGATGGTTATGACGATGGCAATGGCGATGAAATTGATGGTGATAGCAATAAGGTTGAAGAATGAGGCCACAATAGTACTCTTTACAAAGGACGAGATATGATGAATCGCGCGATGGTAACAAAGATAAACAAAAGGAAAAAAACAATAAACTAAAGAGTCTCGATTACAGACTATAATCACAGCACGATGGAATGCATGGACAGCCTTGTATTAGGATTCCGGCCAATGGAATTTAACGTTTTAATTGTAAATTTACATATTGTTTTTATGATTAAAAAAAAACTTTTTTCGCAGTACTTTATCCACCTAACAAAGAGAACAATTCTCTTTCTAGTTTAATCAGATGTAAATGATTTCCGTATTTTAGGATAGTACTTACTCAAGCTGCTTGTGCAAAATAAAAGGAACTGATGGACGAAACGTAAAGCCCGCTGTTTGAGCCTGAAGTGAAAAAAAAAGAACAGTGATAAGCTATCTAAAATGTATTTATTTAAAAGCTCAATTATTAGTTCTACCTTAGTACTAAACTCGAATATTAATATATAATAAGAAAAAGACACGAAAGTCTTACCATTTGAGGAAGACTAAACTATAGAATCGCATAGCTAACGGTGAAGTTGCGCTCTGATTGGCTATTGAAAAGAGAGTATTTAGCATAGAACTGCACTTGTGCATGAACCAATATTGCTGACGTGGTTCGCAAGCAAAATTTGTTGCTCTCGTGAAAACAAAATGCAACTCATGTTACGAAAATATCATCTTTGAAATGAACAAATTTATTGAAAGAATGTCTGCCAAATTTTGAACTGAAAATTGAATTTTTAAAAAATTTGAGGAAACCACTCATATTCACACAGTTAGATCTGTCAGTCTCATGGACAACGAGTTGGAATTGTACATATGAAGTTTATTCATTATGCGACTTCACTGTTAGCTATGCGATTCAAGAAAAATTCACTGCCTATCGGTTTTTCGCGTGAAATTTAACGTGGAATTCACTCGTCAGGCAGTGAATTTTTCTATAAAATTCAATTGAGGCCTAAAACTACTGTTAAAATGTTTCAAATTTCTATAAAATTTCCAAGCTTTCGCTGGTCTACGGTATCAGAAACTAAGAAAAAAAATATTCGTGCTGTTCTGCTATAAGAAATTTATATAAAAGTCTATCGTGTGGGAGGCTCGGGTTCGATTCCCGGCCAGACCAATACGAGAGCTAGGGCGAGAGAAAGTACTTGAGACTATGCCTATTTGAAGATCTTTGTAACAATAGTGTCGATCACACTGTTAGGGAAATTTAACAAATCCGTTCCCATATATATTAACGACAGCACTAAACACATAAAAAACAAGGAATCTGGTTAGTCTAGTTGGTAAGGAGACAGTCTATCAAGCGGGAAGTTTGAATTCGACCCGGCTAGGGTTTTAAAATAATTGAGAAAAAAGTGCTGCCTTTGTTCTCACATTTGCAAATGATTAGACTTTTGCGTCTTCTCACAGATAAAATGTACACCCTAGCAGACTTCTGTGTTTATGTGAGTATGTCTGTCTGTTATGTGAAGGTCTCTGTCCACCTTAGAGTGCTAAAGAGGGAGCCCCTAACTACTATGTCTTTGGTTGGCTTCATAAAGTCATTATATCCTAAAAACTAAGAAGAACCCGAAATTTAAACTCTAAAAGACAGGAGGAGGACTCACATATTTTTAGGGCAGTGTCCCCCAGGAGCCTTCTAGACTACCGGGTTGGTACTTCCACATTCTTAACCATTCTCACCTTTTTGTCCAAATGCACCCAAATACATGCCATAGCCAGAGAGTGAACGGAATCACTTTCAGTGATATCCGGGACTGGAAGAGGCTGAAAAAAAAAACATCATTAGGTGGAAACCTGTAGAGTACTAAAGTGACGACGTCACAAAATGTTTATTTGTGAAATCACTAGTTCTGTAGTCATAACTTTAGAAAGAACAAGATGAAAAATGCCTCCATGCCGAAATTTAGCTATTCACCACCAATCACTGGTGAGATATTGCCACGGTTATGCTGTGTTGACCCCATACGAATCCTTGTTAAATTGGCTTGGGTCCTAACGTGAAGAACCAAGCTATTTTTAGAAGGATATGTATGGAGTCATTAGTGCATAACTGTGGTAATATCTCGCCGGCAATTTGCAGCTAAATGCTGATTTTTAGAAAGGATACATTCTTAGTCTTCATCTCTTGGATGATCTTAAAAAATTCCATAAGCCCACAAATTTATATTTTTGTGATGTCACACTTTACCACACTATTATCTATACCATTAAGATAGTAAATTCGTTGACGATCCAGATAGCTAATGGCGCTTATCTTTTGACTGCCGTCTGGTTAGCGTAGTTGGTAAGGCTGTGCGGGAGGTCTCGGGTTTGATTACCGGCCGGACCAACACTCAGGGTCTTAAAATAATTGAGGAGAAAGTGCTGCCTTTGCTCTAACGTCTGCAAATGGTTAGACTTTCGCGTCTTCTCGGATAAGGACGTTAAACCGTAGGCCAAGGAGTAAGATCCTTGTAAGGGACCTTGAGTCCGTATCTTGGCTCCTTGGAACCTCACTAGGTTCCTAAATGTTGTAAAACAAAACAAAGCAAAACAATATAATCAGCACTGTAAAGATTTTAACGTTAACGTCGAAATTCTATTTAATAAGTACTTTTACAATACAAACCTGGACATCATTCTCATTTCTCATTCTTTTGCCACAGCTGCCGTATACGTAATGAAAGGAAATATAATTATTGAGCAGCCAAAAAAATCGTCAGCAAAGATTTTGTGATGAAAGTTACAGCGCTGATTATATTACCGTGAACACTTAAAATATGTCTGGAATGTTTATTGCGTTGTAACCAATCACATGCGAGAACTTCACACCTCAAAAACCACATGCGGGATTTTCACGCAGCAGAAACCACAGGCAACGAACCGTTTTCTGTCAGCCACGGAAGAATTTATTTTCGTTTTGTGTTAACATTTAGTCTTTTCACAAGTAAACAATTACTTTTCCTTCCCATTTGTTTACAGTATGTGCTATAATAGCAACGAATACAGGTTTTAGAGATTTTGAAATAAATTACAAAGCCGATGTGCCAGTTGTGGTTACAGCACAATAAATATTCCAGACATATTTTAGGTGTTCACGGTAATATAGTCATCGCTGTAAAACATTTTAAAAATTATATAATCCTGTACCTCAAAACTACTGAATGGATGGAAATGTGGATGGATGGATGGATGGATGGATGGAAATTAATTTTTGATTACAAAATAATGTGAATACTGTATGTACAAATATATATGGTGGACAACCTTGACCATAGACTAAGGAAAACAAGATGGTTTGGTAATACCCAGGGATGACAATAGCATATTTAGGGGAGTGGTGGAGCAGAATATGAAAGCTACTGTAGATGGCCAATTAGTCCAGTCAATCTATGAATTTTTGTACGCCAAGTTTCTAATAATTGTAACAAAATATTTTAAGGAAGTATTGGGTAGCCTGTGTACAGCCGCTCTCCTTTTCTTTCAAAAAAGGAGACGTCAGTGCTTTGACGCCGTTAATCTTATTCAGAAAAAACTTTATAAGTTTATGCGACGCCGACCACAGAAAGTTTCATTGAGAAATATGATGGCGAAGATTTCGAGGCCGAGTTCAAAAGAATTTGCTCAACGTTTCGTATTTCCAATTTGTATCCTGACTAAGTGTCAGGTCTTTTTTCCGATGTCCTTCCACGAGCGGCAGAAACTTATAAAAGAAATGGCCTAGGCTTCGTTATTTTGATTGATTTTATATTTGATTTCTATTGTTTGTTTGGAAAGTTAAATTCCCCAAACAGAGTAACTTTTTACAGGGTGGGGAAATGCTTTCGTACAGATTTCTTGCACAAGGCTTCTCGACTTTCTCATCAATTCGCATGTGATTTCAATTGTATAACGTAACGTTTTGTTAATTTATTCCAGATTGTTTGCAAGTGTTCCGCTTTTTCAACTTCACTAAACAATCTCTGCAAATTTGTGACGAGTTTACATAAAACTGGCTATCTATGTCTAATATCTCGTTCTTTGTGTTGAATGATTTTCCCTCAAAAAGATCTATATCACTTTTTTTAAGGATAATGCGAAATAAAACGCAATTTAATTTCATTTTTCCACGCGCAAAAACTCAACGAACTCTTGGAAAACCCACTAAATACAAGGGGCAAACTTTCAGCCGATAAGAATTCTTCCCCGACATTCCGCGCGAAGACAAAACTTTAAATTGCTTAATATATGCACGTAGAAACCCTGTGGTATATATGTTCCAACCATAGAATCTTGTGGAACTTTTGAAGGTCATTTAGATGTTTCATATTTTGCTGGAAAAGCTTTTGTTGCAATTAGTATGAACTTAATTCACAGATTGACTGGACTAAATAGGTAGTCCAAAGAATAGATAGTTCAGCTAACATGTTTAACATCAGGAGTGGGAAACTAGGGCTGTTATACAATGAGATGATAATTACGTTGTTGATGATGACAAAGATGATTATGCTGATAATGAAAAAGTTGCAGATGATGTTGATGACTATGTTATGGCTTCGATGATGACGATGATGATTATGCTGATGATGACGTTGTTGTTGATGTTGATGTTGATGATGTTGATATGATGATGATTATGTTTTGACAATGTTGATGTTGTGATGATGATTGCTGTATGTTGTTGATGATGATGATGTTGATGACAACCATGATGATGATGATGATGATGATGATGTTGATGATACTGATGACGATGACGATGATGATGATGACAACAATCTTGTTGAAGATTACAATGAAAACACATTGAAGGCTGAGTTACATTAATACATTGATCATGTCACTTGTTTTATAACTGCCAGCTACACAGTAGGTAACATACAAAACTAGTTGGCCTCATAAATTATCAATCCTCTCTCTTAGGTATAGTCTGAATGTGCCTTAGGTGACACATAAGTTCAAGACAGCTAGATTTTTGCATATTGTTAGTAACTGACACATGTTGCCAGAAGTCATTATACAGTACTTGCGCCTGCAAATAGCCATGAATCAGCTGAACCAACACTTTTTTGGAACACACATCTCATTTTGTAATATTTCAATATTATTTTTCTCACCACATGATTGAGCGAGAAATAGACCTTGTGAGCACAGAGACCAAAACAGGTATTTGGGCTGATGTCCCAAGG
>JAOTRI020092518.1:0-15405 GCA_028564885.2 Zoanthus sanctaehelenae
GATGCAATGAATCGAGCGAGATGGAGAGTGGGAGTGGGAGAGATTGCTGGCAGAGTGGGGTAAATCTGGCCACCCTCATTACGGGGATAAAACCGGATCAAAACTGGATTGATGATGCTGATGATGTGCCATGCCACTGATAATAAGCTTTATGGCCACTATAAGCAAGCAGAAGCAAAGCATGTCTGCTTATTCTCTTGCCTTGGATAAGAACCCCTGTTTCATATCAACAAAATTTGCACTAGCTAGTCAAGTGAAGATCCACAACAAAGCCTCTTAGAGCATTGGCTTACTCAGGAGAACTCTAACGTTTTGCAACAATGGAGCATCTAAGTACAGCATGGGTGTCTCTAAAGTGGAATAGGCACAAAATAATGCTGCATACCTTTTAATGTGAGGGATTGGACCTAAGGGATTGACGTGAGCATTAATTTACTTTTAGACAGTATTCTAAAGGAGCTCTTCTGGTCTTGCATCTTGACTCAACTGACCATAATAATCTTATTTTTCTAATAAAATACTTTAAACTACAAGTACATACCTGGCGAGAATGTACAAGAGGTTTTCCATCTGAAACAAAAAAAAACATTCAGAGTACAATAATTATAACATTTATCAATTAAAGAATGTGTAAGTCCTCCCATTACAACACATCCAGGTTTAAACCTAAGTTTTGCATGTACCTGACATTTATTGATCTTTTCCTAAATCCAAGGGTTTTTCTTCAAGCAATCCAATTTTTATCCATTCTAAAATATACCCTGGAACTGATTTTCTTTCTGCTTCATACACTTCTTAGTTTTAGTTTCAATTGAGAAGATATATAATTATACATCTAACTCTAAAGACAGTATTTCATCACCTCTCTAAACATCTAGAATTTAATCAAAAATAGTCCACTGTGTACTTCTCTACTTAGTGTTAGGAAATGCAGTGTCTTCCATGTTTAATTAACAATTATTCCAAGAGTGCGCATTGGATATGAGATGGCAAATAGCCAACAAGGAGCATAGCGCCGAGTTGGCTATAATCATCTCATATCCAACAAGCGTGAATGGAATAATTGTTTTATTAAATTTCACGAGTTTTCCAAACCTTTCGATACTTAAAAATAGCAAAAATCCTTTAATATTTAAATTGATAAACAAGAATATTTGTTAGTTTCCATATATATATGGTCATTCGGTATATGAGCTGATAACCGAAATTGAGTGAGCAAATCAGAACGCTAGAAACGCAATATTCGAGGTTAAAAATTTATTAATATATATTACATCAAAAGGACTTTAACAGATACCATGTATTAACATATGTAGATTCCAACTGCAAACCTTACTTGAAAGTAAAACTCATGAGTTACAACTTTTTCACCATTTAGCATGGAAGGAAGTCTCAGTCATGTTTTCTCATTGTTTATTGGCTTAAAAGTTGCTCTTTTATAGGTCAAGTTTATTTATATCATTGCGGAGGTTGAAAGACAAATTGTTAGCAAGTTTGATCTTAACTAGTGGAGTTGACAAGGAAGAACTCTGTTTTATTTTTTACTAGTTAGGTATTCAATACAAATGGACCTAAAACAACGGAAATTTAAATACCAGTGGGAGAGTGGGCATCCATGTTCTAATGTCCTAGATTGATGCAGAATAAAACTACTGATAATCCTAACTTTAGCAAGGCATGCATCTAAAGGAGTCAGGTTGGCATAGTGATCATCAGTGGACAGTACCTCCCACCTCTATGACCTGGGATTGATTCCTGGGCTCGGCATGTGGGCTGAGATTTGTTGATCTCAATCTGACTCCAAGGGTACACAGGCAAGTACCACGGTGGTACTTCTTTGATAATACCTTGGTCACGCAAGATTTCATCGAACAGGACCTTTAAAGTCATGTTATACCTGAATAAATATTTATTCTGAGGTAGTGCTGTACCCCCAGACAGGATGTGAGAGACACTTTCTTTTGCTTGACCACACAGCCTACACTTCACATCTCCTGAACAACTTGTGTGTGCTTTTTTGCTAGAATATATAGCTTTGTTGGTAGCAGTTGTTCTTACAGTTCAAACAAACCAGCAATAGTGTTTGAAGGACAAGATCTCCATGAACTCAACCAACTAAAACACTCATTCATGTACAGCTGTGTGTCGTTCTTCCTCCCATTCAGTGCTCAGCTTTCCCTGCCATTTTAGTCCACGTCCTTCCCTCTCAAGCTTACCCTCTACACGTTCCTTCAATATTTCCTTAATGCGATGCGATAAGATATCTCCACTGGGCATACCACATATGGGATCTTGATACTACCACTAAGGTTAAGCATAATTTCCAATAGGAACTAACACATCAACTCTTATGAGGAGGCAGCATGGCGCAGAGGTACAGTAAGAGCTGGGGGTTTGAATGCGGAAGACCCGGGTTCGATTCCACAACTCTGACCACTGAATGAATTTGTCCTTGGTGATCCCAGGGACAAAATTTACCACGCTTTGTAAATAGCAAGCTGGTTTGCCCCTTATCAGTTGGGATTCTTAATTGGAAAGAGAGAGGTTTTTAACAGGAAACTAAAAAACCCCTTTGGGGAGTTGTCATTAAGTATGTATGTATTTTTTCTTACCTCCAGTAGCAAGGTTTTCAACCAAAAATTCAATGGAAAGAAGTCTCCATGGAATAAGTGGATCATCTCCCATTACTGTTAATGAGACCTGTAAAACCAACAATCATATTAGAATTAAAACAATGAATCCTGATAGGATGACCATAATTTTATCTTTACATAATGGGTAACCATTCTGAATTCTGAAATATAACTAAGTTTGCAAAATTACACAACTTCACAACAGACAAAGCCTGTATTAATCCAGTTATGATCTGGGATTATCTAGTAAACAGAAGGGGGGCTTTAATCTGGTAGCAATCTCTCCAACCCTCACTCTCCATCTTGCACAATTGAAGGGTTCAGTACAAAAATGACGTAAGTGACTTTTGATCAAGTTCTTGTCACCCCCTACATTATCCCTATTATGTCTTTAAAACCTATTGGAGAATTTAGCTTTTCATACAATGAAGTCACTTACATTGTTTTTGCACAATTCATGACATCCTTTTCTCTAAACTAATTCTCTTCCTCACTACTTGTGTAATCTTTAGTCACCCTCGCTTTGGTGATGGTAATGATGATGGAAATGATGATGGTAGTGATGATGATGATGGTGATAATGATGATAGTGACGATGATAGTGATAATGATGATAATGACGATGATGATAATGATGGTGATATGGATGGTGGTCATTACCTTCACGTCAAACTGCAATGCTTTTCTCCAATTATGTGTCCATCATACCAACTCGACACCTGCCCTTATCATCTCACTCTATTTCCCTTTGCTATCTGAACCACAGTAATTCATTAAAATTGAAATAAATTCTAGTTTGACTGCATGATCTAACATCGACATAGGAGATGGGGGGGGCTAGGGGGGCTATAGCCCCCATCCCCACCTTTTTTAATCCAAATTAAAATTTGTAGTATACATTTATAAGAAACAAATTTTTGCTATTCTTCACTTGCGGACTGCATGGAATTTGTACTATTTTTACAAATATTTGGTTGTGACGATAGAAAAACTTCGAAAAGTTTGCCAAAGGAGAATTTGGCCATACACACTACACTGGTCCTCAATTCATTAGTCATGACTGTTGTATTTTTTTTTCAACTATTTGGTCACCATTTTCCAAGTTAAAATTCGATATGATAGTACAATATATTATGAAATGACAGTACTAAACTAAGATAAAAAATAGTAACATCAAGATCACACAAACCTCAAACTCGTGTTCCACTCTAAACTTTACCTGGCCATCAACTACAAGGAAAAGAAATACCACTTTATTGCTACAGTATGATATAAAATGCTTTGAAGTTTAAACTAGATTATAGCCAATGCTTGATAGTACCAATTAATTGTTCTCGTAGCCATCAAGGCTCTCAAGGCAAGTTGAAACTCTTTTCAAAGAGTGAGATATTTAGGGAGTTTGTTTGTACCAGAGGATGTGCTTCTGGATTGGTTGAAAGTCTGGTTACAGTAGCTTTATGTTGGTGTTTTTCATTGGCTAAAATTGTATTTACTGTTTTTCTTTGTCTTCAAACCAAACAGATGTGGGTTGTGGTTGCACAATCATGCACAGTTAGTATTTAACATTATAGGGTTTTTATTAGACATATATCAGGAATTTACAAGTTTTACAACAACTATGCAGATGTCTCTGGCTAAATTAAGATGAACAGATAGTATAGTTTCTGAGGGTTTAAAACACAACATGTTAATAACATATAACATAAAAGTATTCACAGTTATTTATAAATTTTGTAGTTTAATTTTTTATTCTTGGTTTCATCATCATCAGAATCATCATCAGAATCATCATCATCATCATCATCATTTTATTTCATATTAAAGTGCAGTGTCAGCATTGTCTACTTGAGTAAACAGCCATCAAGAACTCTTGCTTGCTGGACTCTTCATGGCTAATCAAACACCCGATCTCCATGCCTTTCTATCTTTCTTTCCTGCAGGTGAAGTGCGCAAATTTTTGAAATCTTTTTTTCTAATTTTTGAATTACTTATTAACATTAGACGTTTCGAATGTCAAAATATATAGTACTTTATTTAACATCAATTGTGAAGGAAGTGGTGTGAAAGTTGAGTTTGCTAAGAAAGGAAAACTAAAGTACCTGGAAAAAACCCTTAGAGTCAGGTTGAGATAGACAAATCTCAGCCAACATGCCGAACCCAGAAATCCATCCTGGGTCATAGAGGTGGAAGTCATGATCAATAACCACTATGCCAACCCGACTCCCTTCATCAGTAAAGATTGTAGCACATTATGAGTGAACTACTTAGATAGGATGAAAATCAGCTAAATCCTTTCGAGCCCAGTGGCCCATGGAGCCGGCGCTTATCTCCGGTTTCTTTAGTGTTAAGCGGATGAGAGTCTTTGACTCCCCCTGGACGGGACACTAATCCATAGCAGACGCTGGTACTCATTTACCGACCCCGGGAGGATGGAAAGCTGAGTTGGCTTAGGCGGAAAACAAGGTCACACAAATATTCGAATCTCGGTAAAGTGCCTGAAGACCTTGTGGTTGGAAAACAGTTATCTTTCCAACCATTTACCGTTGCCGCTGAAGGCGGTGACAACGTATTCCATTTGTACAGTCTTAGCCTCAGTATAAAGTTAAATATTCCTAGAAACCAACTCAATTTACATTACTTGAAACTGTATGTGTGGCTTCTCGCTGTCTCCCAAGTATTTTTAAATATTTAAAACGGGGCTAGACTTTTAAGCAAATCCACTGTCAAGCATCAGCAACCAGAGTGATCTTTTTCAACCCAGATATGAAGTTTATGTAGTGTTAAGCGAATGAGAGTTTTTAACTCCTGGCCAGGACTCTAGTCCATCGCAGGTTAGCACCCAGCAGACACTGGTACTCATTTACCTGCCCGAGAAAGAAGGAAGCTGAGTTGGCTTAGGCGGAAAAGAAGGTCACACAAATATTCGAATCTCGGCAAAATGCCAGGATCAAAATGAAGCAACTCAGAAGGCAAAAATCTTTCAAATGCGCCAATCATTAAATTTAACATTATTCATTACATTAAGATAATGATTCGTCTTAAAACCTAAATTGTTTTCAACTCGAGTTTCCTTTTTAAGTGAAACATTTGTTCTCTCCAGCAAGTAAAGCACCGAGCAGAGCAAGTCTGAGGAGTAACCGTGGTAGAGGGGGTAAGACCACGCCCTTGGGGAGAGGAGCACAAAGAGGAACGCAGGCCAGGAAAACAAGTGGTGCATATAGATAGTGAGATCCTTCTTCCAAGTAATGATCTGTCTAACAAGGCCTGTTGTAGGTTTTCATCCTTTCTGCATTGGTAGATTCGTCCATTGTATATAAAGACTATTATATACATGTTATAGGTTTATATCGTTTTTATTTACAAGTGTTTTGCATCATATCACGAGCAAAGTCGCAAGCATGTGAGTGATACGATCCAAAAACACGAGTGAATAAAACAATATTTATTACACAATGTAGGGTAGATATAAGAACATACAAACGGTACGAAAAACATTAATTCACAATATATCCCTTAAAGACCAAATTTCAAAGATATCATTTCAGATATCAAACACATATCTGCTCCAATTATGTAATGAATAATGAAGTAGTTTTTACGCTACGTGGGAGCAATTAATACCTTCTTAGAAAGACACTGGCCTGTTGAACGGAAACTGGCTTGTTGAACGGAATAGTAGAGGTAAATGATGAGTTCATTTTCCAGCTCGATAGTTTATATAATGCTCAGTAAATATGTATGTATCCATGTTTTATGCACGACAACTTGAAACTACAATATTTATCAGGCTTGAAATGGCTGAGTTATCTTATAGCTTGTTCAACGAATTATAAAATAGATCATTTCTGAGCTCATTTGTAGTTCAGATAATTCAACGCTCAGCAACTTTATACATATCCATTTTTTCTGCATGTCTATTTAAAACTGCACTCAAGTCGTACATTGCGGACATCCTGCTATTGCAGACAGTTTGAAAGTTCCCCACCAAAATTATAATTATGAAATGCAATAGCGAAACGATCGGACTCTTCAGATGGTCCCAGCAAACATTTTTATCCCTTTGCTCTTGTTACCCCGGATACCTTAGCTGCTCTGTATTGACGAGAATGGTTAATATTTAGTAACAAAGTATAAATTTGTTAGAACAACGAAGGTTTATTAATATTTGCACTAATTTCGATGTTGACAATGTTTTCTCCTCCGTAGCTCGAAAGGGTCGGAAAACATATCGATGTAAATAACGAGATTATCTAATATTGCAAAATATTATATACAATACATCTTGAAAACAATAGAAATCTTGAACCTCTTACCAGGCCTTCTGTTTACTCTCGTTCAACAGACGATATATTCGCTAGGATTAATTTTTAAAAACTGAAGAAACATTTCAGACAACACTAAAGGCATATTTAGCGACTCGTTCGTTATTTTCTGTATGGTTGATAATATTTAAGAGCTCACCGTTGCAATAACTTGTATTTAACAATAGGGGTTAGGTTCATTTTTATATTGCACTGCGCGATTGCCGGGTACCCGCTATAGCGAAAGTACGGTATTTATATTGAGCAAGATGAAGTAGTTTGTAAATTGCCTAACATATCAATTTCCTCTTTCTTACAAAGGCAATGTCTTGTCCCTCAAAGCAGAAAAGAAATAGTTTTTGAGTTTATTTTCAGGCTCGGACCACCGAGCGTTATATATAGTTTCGAAACCGTTGTTATATTTTTTGTTAAGTCCATGTATATAAAGAAAATAATAGTAAAACCTTTGATAATAAACAATGCGGTATTTCTTTTCATGTATTTTCTACACGTGTATGAAAAATACTGTATGATTTACAAGTATGTTTTCTTAAACTCTAGGAAAGGTTAAAAAATGAATAGTTAGAATGATTTTTCTAAATCAGGAAATTCTTTGAGGTTTGTTATAGATTTCTCTTACCCATAACAATTTGGAATCTAAACACCACAAAAGACTTCTTGATTTTGTATTAATGCCAGGAATGTCCCGTGTTTGAAACTGAGTTGCTTTTTTAGGTTTTTGAACGCTCTAGGGCTTCTAGCTCGTTTAAAATTTAAGTTGTAATGATTTAAAAAATCTTTGATTTGCGAACATTTTAGATTATAACTCAACGGTATTGTAATTAAACTGTTAATAATATTTATAGGTTCATCTGTACATTGTACATATAAGTAAGAAAATACTTTGACCATTAATGTATTTTCAGTACCAATAGCAAAGCAGTTTCAATAAACACTCACTCAGTATCCTGTTTCACGTCTTATTTTAATCCCTTAGTAATCGTATAAACCGCTGAACCGAAAATCATGCATGGGCACATAAACGCATTGTCTTAAAACGTTTTCTATTTGTAAAATCTTGCGCTCGATCCAGTCCGTTTGGATGTTCGGTACTATAGATAGTTGGATAGAGTTCATTTTTACACAATTCAAAGATTTTCAAACTGTTTAAGCTGCTGATGATCATCCAATCGGCTTTGAAACATTGGGACAAAAGATTAGAACAAGATAGGACTGCAGAAAGGCCACTCCACCGTGAGACGAACTGGGCAAGAGATGAGAGGAGAAGAGAGAAAGGAGAAGACCTGGTGCATAGGGAAAGTCAACGGCAATATGAACAACGATTTCCCCATATTCTGCCCTGCTACACCAAAGAGTATGCTGGCTGCTGAATGGAAGAAGATAGCCATAGAGATCACGGAGCAGAGCAATGGATTAGTGAAACCCAAGATTGCTGAACAGGGAGGTATACCCCTGAAAAACATCCTATGCAAGAAATCCCCTGCGGAAACTGATATCTGTGGGAAATTGAGTGCCCGATATGTATCAGCGGCAATTCGAAGGGGAAGAATTGTTTAAAGATAACACAAGGAGGTGCAGGATATACAATTAGATGTGTAACATGCCAAGACAAAAATATCGATTCCGTATACCATGGGGAAACAAGCAGAACACTCTACAGTAGAATGATGGAGCATATAAGGGGCCACCAGATCAAGAAGGAAACCCACTCTACAAACATGACCAGACTGCCCATCAGGGAGAGACAGCTATATACAGCTATAAAGCAACACGGTTCTTCCAAGACCCATTGACGAGACAAATAGACGAAGGAGTACGTATTAACAGAAGTTTGACCGACAGCAACTGTAAATTGATGAACTCAAGAACGTAATTCAGAGAAGGAGTTGTCCCAAGGGTCGAAATAATACGTAGACTGAGAGACTAAATACAATAAATTAATAAATAGGGAAAAAAACACTTGACAACAGTGATTCCCACATTCAACAGCATATTTACTGTAATGAGATTGACAAGATTATTATAATTTTTTAACCAGTAAGTGAATGTTTCATATTATCTTTCAATGTTTGCATGAAATATTTCAATTCTTGAATAGATAGAAAGAATCCATTTTTCAGTTTTAAATACCAGAAAATATGGAAGCCCTGGGTAGGAAAGCTTATCGCTTGAGTTAAACCATTCATAGGGACACCAAGCCTTTGTTTATTGGCAGCAATATGCTTTAACCCATGAATCATAGCTGGTCCTTGGTCCTAGGTAATTAATATAATCAATTTAGGCCCTAGGCATTTTTTTACATGTATTTTTCTATGTTTCTTTTTCATTTCACTCTCAAAATTCAAATATACCAACCAGCAATGAAATATAGTATTTTTTTAGCCCGGTAAAAGATAAAATGGAACCGCGAATAAAGTACTGTTGTTGTTATTGTTGTTGTCTTGTGAGGTTTTTAGTAATAATAGCCTGGCGATTTTATGGATAACATGTTAGGCATCCATGCCAGTGACAATCATGAAATTAAAATTCTGTTTTAGTTTTGGGATCATACCCATCAGCTGGAAGATTAGCAATACATCTCTCACCTCCGTGTCCACAAAGTAAGTGATGAATAAGTGTTTTTTCGTTTTTTTGATTCGTATTCAAGACATTTAAAATAGCTTTGATACTTTTTAATCAAACTCATTAATTATTCAGGCAGCGCTTACCCAACCAGAGCATCTTATTTTGGTCAGGTTGATGGATTTAGAAACCCAACGAAAAACGAGTTGAAAGCACGGCCGTGTTTGATACGATTTCAAACACGGATGTAAACTTTCTTAATCTGCATATTCATATTTTACTCAAACACAACTTAACATGAATTATTAATGTTTAATAAACAATTACCAAGAAAAACATTTCAAATTACTGACATTAAGTCATTTGAAATTAAAGTTTACAGTACACTTCTTAAAGTCACCAAAACAGATTGGTATAGTATGTACCCTTTTTCTACCTTTCGTGATACGAAATCACTGCTAAAATTTCACCAACTTCGAGTTTTGGAGACTTGACGCTTCGCCCTCGTTGCAATTCCTCAACAATGCCTACTGCACACTTAGTTTTATATCTGGTAGACTTCGGTATTGCTCTCTCTACGCAATATTCTTCCTTCTCGATTGTTTTCAGGAAGCGAAACCTTCCTTCGGCCATGGCAAATACAATATGTAAATAACTTCAAGTCCACAACTCTTTTGGCGCTTTTGATTTCATAAAAATGAAGAAAAAATAACACTGCATAATTTTGTATTGTTTCTTTAGAGAAGTAATTTCAAAAACTCGTGCGTCGTGTTTCATAATCTTCGAAAAAAATAAATGCACTCGGTCGAAGCGGCCTCGTGCTTTCATCTGTTTTCTCGTGTTTGGGAACCATGATGAAACACTCGCACTCGTTTTTGAAATAGCACATAACTGACAGTTGGGAAGAATACTTCCTAATGCTTCCTCAAAATCTCATTCAGGTGGTTCTATTAGTTCACTATTAAATATAAATTTGGTTTCAACTCCTTGACATCTACAAACATGACGATTTAAATTTGATATCTAATAGTAAATCTAGCATTACAATAGACTACAAAATAGTCTCTTCCTTCGCCTGGAGATCGAGAATCATATGGGAAAATGTGAAGAGGTGGGCAAACGGGAGCGAAAAGGAATGGGGGGCGAATGGTTGAAGACTGTCGATTTTCCAAATGATTTCCTGTGACGCAGAGTTGTTTACCTCGCGCAACCACGAAGTGTTTATTATTCCATTCTGTTACCATTGGGCGCTCCAACAACACATTTCTTCAACCTTTGTTCTTAACCTGCTCTGTAGCCATGTCGAATAGTTTTCGGTAACAACTTGACGTCACTGGCGCGCGATGCCAGTGAACATGTTTTTCGTCCAAAGCGCGTTTTCTAAACAACAAACTCCTGTTGAAAAGATAAAATGCCATAAAAATAAGTATAACCCGTATATTTGACACATTAAATTACAAGAAACAGTAAATAGTATGTCACATGCACTTTAAGTTCCTCAAGTTAATTAACAATTTCATTTCAGCCTTTGATTGCCCTTTACATGTGGGTTTACCGCGGTGTAGGAACGAGTGACGTACAACAGTGAAGTTAAAACAATAGATAGAACGAACGAAATAGTGACAAAACAAAAAGAAACTTTACAGGTTCTTACACCGAGGATGGGCCTAACTTGTTCTTGTTTTCAGGGGATTTGAGCCTCACTGTTCTTACTTAAAGTTTGTTCTTAATAAAACAAAGTGTATACGGCAATGAAATAGCAATGATGTCTCTATGTTAAATACTTTTAAGCTTCAGGTAATTTAGGAATAAACTTCTAGCATTCGGTATCTTTTTTTTAAATTTGACACTGGGCATTTATACAAGAGTGGATCAAGCCTAAATACCTCCAAGCTCCAATTAATTTAGACTCAAACTTCCAGTATTCGGTATTAAGTATTCAGACATGTAGCCAAAAATCTCTGATATTATATCCTTACACTCTTTTCTTTGCTCGAACAAAGCTGCTTGTTTGGCAAACCTACTGCTGTTGGGATTCATCTTTTCTTAATCAAATATCTGTGACAGAACTTTTATTGGCGATAGCTTTATGGTCTCGGCTACGAGGAAATTCAACGCGCGGCCTTCGCAAGAATGTTGACGGTCAACCACTTCAAGGACTTTATTGGTAGCATATTACATTATATGTGATTGTAAAGCCTACATTGAATAGAAAAATAGATTCAGATAACAACTTCTAATAGAAAACGAGTGCTGCGAATACGCTGTTTTGTTATACTGACAATATAACAATATATTGAATATATTGTATCCATACTGTTGCTGTTAATGGAGAAGTCTAAATTAGCGCTGGAGTGAAATCACTTGGAGTTGTTTTCAATAATCCATGAAGGACCTAAAGTATCTCAACCATTTAAGCCTTCATGACGGCTTTCCCTGGCCGCATTTATTGAATGTATCAAAATGCTAGTGACATCATTAATCGACATTCAATAGGAAATGAACATGCACCGCTGATCAAATGTATTGCATGTTAACTGTTATTATACATTGGTGTCAAAAGCTTGAATTTGATTGGCTATAAACGCGCAGCTAATTCTTGCTTGCTCTGTCTTTCAAACGTCATACCTGCAGAAATTAGATTTTATATCTATATATATATATTTATAATGTAGATAGGACCCTACGCGCGCTCTGATTGGTCGAAAATCTATGTTTTATCAGAGTATAAAACATAGAAAAAGCGTGTTTTATTGTTTTTCAGAGGGCGCGTAGGGTCCTATCTATATCATAAAGCAAATAAAGAAGCCTAAACCGTGTTTTACATTTCCCTCGTGTTCTCAAATGGCCGGAGTGTTTTGTCACAGTCTAAAACACGGTTTAGGCTTCTTTATTTGTTAAATAAATGCAATGTTACGGTCCTTAAAATATCTTAATAACCTCGTTTGCTCAGTCTGCCCTGGAAATTATTTGCCCGAGGTCTTTCACAGTACAGTCAGATCGAACGTAGGAAGGTAACTGTGCAAAAGACCGAGAACAAATATTTTCCCGGACAGACTGAGCTAACGGGGTTATTGAGATGTTTATTACATGGCGTCAGTTTTAGATTAATAAAAGAAAACAAACACGTGTTATCATTTGCTAGAAATCTGTCCAATAACTTGTCGGTCCTATATGGGAAGTTATTGGACTGATTTTGAGCCAATCAGCTCGCAGGATTTTGTTATTGGCTTTAGAAATTTGACTCGCCATGCAATAAGCTCTCTTATAACGCAAGCGATTGGTTTAGCTTCATAGGAAGATATTTAATTATTTTCTAATGACCCACACAAAAAAGAAAAGAACAAATCTGAATTGTTATTTTTCTGAGCCGTCATTATTCACCTTCCCTTTATATAATAAATAGGTCGCTCTAGAAGCGTTCACTGGACTACCTTTTGTTCCAGATCTCTCTTCTCCTTGCAACACACTGGCACTGCAAAGAATTGTGGGATGCACAATTTGTTTGGTCATACAGCATTTTAACTGAATTATGAACTGCCGTAAAATTCTGTCATATCTTTTGAATATTAAGAAAGTTTCCAGATAGTGTATCTAATGTGGATATCTGCTTACAAGAAAAAAGCTTTAAAACACCTATTTCATGAAGTCAGTAGACGTCATTACATAAAAGAGAAAAATAGTTACTCCAAAAAAGAAAGCATTCACCAATGATCAAGTGTAGAAAACTTCCTTAAGTTCCGATAAACCCCTTCCCAAGGGCGGATACAGGGGGGTGAATTGGGTGAATTTTCATCCCCCCCTTTTCTTCAGTTTTTGTTACATTCTTTGTACTTGCCACCTTTCTTCTCCTAAAGTAACTGGTAAATTCTTTGTATTAGTCACCCCCCTTTTAGAATTCTGGATCCGCCACTTCTACCTCCCCCCACCCACCTTGGACTAAGAGACCTCAATAAAGCTTGGACTGCATAGAGTTAAGAACTGGCGATAAATTTATTCTTTTGCTTGAAATTTGGCTTTAACTGTAAAGGTCTTCATAATGTGGTTGCATGCATCATCAAAGAGATGCGACTCATTCACCGATTGGGTACACTTAATCCTAATGGGATTAATGAACGCTTCACTTTTTCTAATTTATTCATTTTTTGTGTTTTTTCTCATCGTTTGTTGTTTTTAATTTCCATGGCTACCGTGCTTCTGTTGGTTACTTTCTCTTCTCCGCTCTGCCTATATAAATCCACCATTTTTGCATTCACTTTTTCTTACTCTGACGAAGGACTAACGTCCGAAACGTCAGTAAGTATTTCTTCTTTTATACGGTGCACACTTTACATATTTATTACATGTACTATAGAAATAATTCTAGTAAGTACTGTCGTTTTCTCCGCGGGTCACAGCCATTATTATACTCCAGCGTTAGTGTCCAAGGAATGTGGGATGCAACCATATTAATAAGTAAAACACAAAACATCAAGGTTTATTGAAGGCGTTCTTTTATCTGCATCATCTACTTTACTTATCTCCTACATACTGTATTCAGTCATTCCGACGAAACGTCAGTAAGTATTCTTTCTTTTATATGGTGTATAATTTACATATTTATCAGTAAAATTTTACCCTAATCGATTCTTAGTGTCTTGCATGTTTGACATAACAGAAATTGAAATACGCTACGGCTCCTCCATAGTTCATTTGGCTTTTATAAGATTTAATTTAATTTAACAGGTTTATCTCTCATATTTTTCATATTTCTTATAACTTTCTTAAAGGTTCAGAGAACGTTACAGAGGGATATGTATTACGCTTTAATCCACGAATATGGTCGGCCAGAATTTGAGATGACTGTAACAAGAGGGTTTGATTATCTGCAGAAAAAGGTAGGTACCCTATGGCTAATATTTTGTAGTGTAATCGTAATGCTTGTGGGATGTGGCTATGAAGATAAAAACCAAGTGTAGATAGCACAAATGTGCTAGTAACTAACTTGAAGCCACGATATATGGTACTATGGCCACGTTGGTAGTGGGCTTTACCCCTAAATCTACCATAGAAAAATAAGCCTCATCAGCATGGCATAGTTTGCAACTAGGATCAGGTTCCCAGAACTAACATATGTTATGGTAAAAGCATAATGCTTGTGGGATGTTGCTATGAAGATAAACATCAAGTGTAGATAGCACAATTATGTGCTAGTAGATAACTTGAAGCCACGATGTAGGGCACTATGGCCACATTTGTAGTGAGCTTTACCCCTAAATCTACCATAAAAAATAATGAACCTGATTGCTAGCAGCCATAGACAGCTGTTTCGGCCTTTTTAGGCCTCATCATGGCATAGCTAGCAAACTGGCTTAGGTTCCCAGAAAAACCATATATTGTAATAACAGCGTAATGCTTGTGGGATGTGGCGTAAGTATCCTAATAGATAACGCTTAGAAAATCAGGAGTTTGTCGAATAATAGGATTTACAGTCATGGCACGTTAATGTATTAAGAAAATTTTAGACTTTGGACTTTGATTTGATTTTTGTGAAAAATGGGGTTTGTTTGATTGTGTTTACAGCAAAAGTGCTGTGGTGTTATAAGCTATGAAGATTGGTTCGATAACAAAAAGACACGTAGAGTTCCTGATAGTTGTTGTCAGCACCGTCCAAACTGTGGACTCGGACACGTGGATTACAAGGAGATTTGGAACAAGGTAACCGGATTTTTTCAAGATTTTTCAAAATTGCGGCGGTTTTAATATTATTTAGTATTCTTTCAAATTAGCTAATCTCCCTCGTTCTTCGGTTAAACCTGAAAGATTTCTTAAACACTGATACGTCATACATTTTCACTTCCGTATATGTTGCAGTAAAGCTCGCTTTGTAATTGGCTCAAAAACAATGG
>JAOTRI020092529.1:0-15405 GCA_028564885.2 Zoanthus sanctaehelenae
GGCCACACAAAGATTCAAATCTCAGCAAAGTGCCGGGATCGAACTCAGGACCTCGTGGTTGGAAAGCAGAGATCTTACCAACTGCGCCAACCATGTCCTTTTGTATGTTAAGCAAACTGAAAATCGAAACTTACTAAATACATAACACTTAATTTACATACGAAAAATAAACAAGAGCAAATTCAATCCCAATTACTTTAGCACAGTTTAACAAACTCATTGTAGAACATGATCAGTGTATCAGCCATTTGATGCCAAATACATTGTAACAAATTATAAGTGGTACCAAACAATGAGAAAGATATTCATTTAATGATCTTAACAGTTTATTCAAGATGTTACAGTTTTTTAAAAAAGATGGAATATGTGTGATCGGTCAAGATGACCGGCAATGGATCGTTTTGTTCAGTCAAATTACCATTCTGATTGAACATAATCTGTTGACCAGCCATTGTTATATGTCCTGTATTTATAGAAAACCATAAAAGGTTAATATTTTATGTTGAGAGTTAAAGATAGATCGTGTCTCTCACAACGTGGCACCAACTGTCATCAGGTGTATCGGGTATGAGTGGAGATTCATTAATCAAAAGAAATCATTTTGCCTTTCCCCCCTCCCACTTAAGCTCTAATAGTCTGTCCATAATTGCTTTAAAAAATCTTTTCCTGATACTTAAAAGACTTACATTTCACCACTTTATTGTTGATCAGTTGACTCACCCAAAAGACAACACAGGTTGAGTTGTGTGTGTTTTGGACAACCCTCAAATGACCGTGGGGTACAGAGTGAAAAAGCAGAGACTTGATAATTGACTGAACTCCAACCACAAAAATTCACTTAAATGTCTGTCAGTTATTACAAAATAATTTTATTTTTTAGTGGCTCTTGTGCTTTAACTGTGGTAGGTTCACGGGGTATGCTAATTAATATCTTACAAGTTATACTGATTAAAAATAATTAAAACTGTAGATTCAATTTTGCTATTTAGAATGGAAGAGAAAAATAGTAAAAAATATCATTTTCTACTTGTAAGAGGTTTCTATTCAATTTTTTGGTAAGTTTTCCTGTTTCCTAATTTGCAGAGTCATAAGTATAAATAATAAGATCTTAGCAAATTATTTATTAAATATAATTAATACAGTCATTAATATAAAGACCTATCTATTACAAATTATATTAATGAGTAGAGATTTTAATTACTCTAGGATCTAGTGATGATCAGTTCTTACTGTGTGAATACCGATAGTGATAATCGGAAAATTTGGATGTAATTTTAGTAGAATATTCAAAGGCTCATTCAAAAAACAAAGTATTCATTTTTTAAGTAAATTGTCTTCAAAGCATGGTGGTCATCTAGACAAATGAACATCACAATTGTCAAATGTTAAGTACTATTAAATAATTTTGCTTAAAAAAAGTTCAAGCACAAGTTAAAAAATCAATAGTTGAGATAAAATTCATAAATCTTACTATTGATCAATCTTCACAATACTAATTTTTTTATTTATTGAAAACATCAGTCAAAAACTGTTTCTGGAATGAAGTTCTGCTTCAGCTTGGTGAATGTTTCACAGCCACCTATTCTTCTCACCTCTGTAGTTAAAAACCAATGAAAGCAATCTTTGTGGGTCAGCTTTTTGGTAGAAAGACCCACATCAAAATGTTCTTACTTAATGGATATGCTGAAAGGAAAAAGAACATTGGAAATTTTCAATGACCATCTTTAAAACTGGAAATACTAAAATATTCCACCACACAACAGTTAATCTTTTTCAAAATGTTTTTCATACTCAGTTCATTCAATATGCATTGCTCAGAATTTAAATTTCAAAAATATAAAATGCTCAACATTCTATTTTGTCCATTAACATGATAATTCCTAACTATGTTAGAAACTATGAAACCTTAAACCATGTCAATGGAGAAGACTAAAAAACTTTGGCAAAATATAGTTTGTAAAGAATATTCCAGTTATAATACTACCTGAGTATTTAACTGTCAAACTTCCAACAATATAAATTTTACACTCTGCGAGTACTGAAATTAACGAGCTGCAGGCAAGTTATTTTACAACATTTCGATTGTCTCCCCAACATCACAAGTGCCCTATTTTGCCTAAAGGTCATAGAAAGTTGTGCTCTAATGCTTTTATGATATAGCAAAACGAGCAACAACAGCAAGCGAAAACCATGACTTTATCGTAGTAATAAAGCATAAACTTGAACCAATCAGAGTATGTGTTAATTATATCATAGCTATAATTATTATAAACTTTGATAAAACATAGATTTTGAACCAATCAATGCATGCAAGGGTCCTATCTATATTATAATACATATAAATAAAAAACAATTACTTTCTTAACTAAGGTTTCTTACATATTATAATAACTCTCAAAAAATGAAATTATTACCAAAACAATGTTCATTTTTACTGACAATCATTTTTAGAGAACTACATAATTCAACAAATTATTATCTATCTTCTTCACAAATTATTACATTTCTTTTCTTACAGTAGTTTATCATGCGTACCATAACTAGCCATAATCTTTGTCTTTGTTTTTAAAATTATTTTTTATTTTATATTTTTTCTCCAAAACTGGTAATTTACTTGGTTATTCTTCAATTTTTTAAAGAAAATTGCATCAGTTAAGAAAAAAATTCAAAATATAAAGTATTTTAAATTCATTCAATAATAAAATAATATTTAAATTTTATTTATTGTATCACATACTCAACAAAACATTCTTTAATAACCTACCATTGAAATGAAAATTACCAACATATTTTATGGTCATTTAATTACAAATACTATTAAAATTTTTATTTATTCTTAGACTACATGTATCTCGTATATTCAACAAAACATTATTTAATAATTTACCATTAAGAAATGAAAATGACCAACAATTGTATTTTCAAATAATTATTATATCAAATATTAATTTCATTAAATAATTTATTAATTTAATAATCTTTTATAAACCACAAAGACACAAGATATAAAAAGTTATTTTTATTTCTCTACATTACATGTAAAGTATGCACAAAATGTGTGGACATTATTATCCCAAAATGCTGTGACATTTACATGATTATTAGACCCTATTTCTCTAAAACATTCACAAATAAATTTTAAAACAGAATTATTACTTAATAATGAAACACTGGAGTGACACAAAGACTACAGAAGACTATAAAACAAAGGAACACATTGACTCAGAACTAAAAATAAATTTTAAAATGCATGTGTTTTCAGCTCTCAATATTTTAAGCTCTACTTGGCATCTAATCAAAAAAATATTTTGATATAAGAAAAAAGAAGACACCTTCAGAAGAACTTAATAACAGTGAGACCAGAAGTTCCTTACATTCATTTTGCACTAAAAAAATCAGTCATCAATCCAAATTTGATTCGCCATTATCCCCGTAAACAGGGGTGGCCGGATTTACCACTTCTCACACTCTCTGTAACCACATCAACCACAAATGCAGAAACCAATGGCGACAATACAGATCCCTGGTGCACACCAACTTTAACCTCAAACTCCTGCTCCTCTTGTACCCTCAAAATATACACTGCATCTACAGTTCCTTTGCCTGGCATACAACCACATTACATCTCATTCATTTTTACCACACACTACAATCTCTTTTCTAGCACCTTTTCTACAATTTTTATTGCATGCTCCACCAACTTCAATCCCTATACACCCCACAACTCATTGCATCCCCTTTCCACTCAATAGGTACCACAACAAGCAGAACCCACTCAACTGGGCATTCAATTTTCATCCAACACACCTTGACACAGCTCACCCATTACACCAATCCCAATCTCCCCACTTGCCACTATCATTTGAATACTTACTTCTGAGGGTCCAGCAGCCATTCCCCGCTTACATTTCCCTTATCGGCTTCACCAAATCTTTTCGACTAACCTTTTCAACTGGCCCACCAATTCTTCTTTTGTGTTCTGATTCCTCTCATTCTTCTCATTCGTAATTCTTTCCATATGCTCTTTCCAGACTTTCCCTAAATGTCTTTCTCACTGAAATTCAACCCACCATCACTACCTCTCGTGCATCTTCCTCCTTCAACATCTGCACAAGCTCAAACACCTTGTTTGGATGCTAACTCAGCTCTCACTCCGCTGCCTTTATTGCTTTAGACACTACCTTTTTTGCCCGATTCTTCACGTTCTTATATCTGGCCTTGTTTGCCTCAGTCTCACTTTTACATATCTCCTTACATGCATTCTTTTTCTTGCTATTGCTTTTTTTTACATCCTAATTCCACCACCATGTGTCCCCTCAATCTATCCTTTTTTTTTCTTCCCACATACTTCGTCACAAGCCTTAAACACACCTTCCCTAAAACACTTCCACAAGTCCAATGAATCAATGCTTGCCAACTCTCTTACTCTTCCTTGAAATCTTGCCCTTGTATCGTCTTCCTTCAGTTTCCAAACCTTCCTTCTTTCAATCGCTTCCTTTCTCAATAAAATACAATACAATAATAAACCTTAATTTATTATTGTACAACCTCTCAAAGCAAAAAGCAAGACTATCATTACATCACAAACAGCCAAGTAAAACCCAAAACCATTAGATGAAAGTAACTAAATTTTTCTAAATTAGAAAACAATCAAAGAACTTGAATACTGGGTCAAATCTTAAGGAAACCACAGAAGAATGTCACAATTCTCAGAAACTAACAGAAATGTAGGGTTTCCTGCAGCTTTTTGTCACTCAGAATTTCACGAGGCCTTTGAATTTCAGTTAAAATAGTGCTGTTATTAAAAGAGCCACTTAAGGTTTGTGCTGAAGGTTACCTCTTGCACACTTAATTGTCAAGTCTACAAGTTTCTAATTAACATACATTATAATCTAGTATTTACATTCAAACTGCATAAAATTATGTATTAAATATATGCATATCTCTATAACTATAATATTAATTGACTCTTTTCTGTATGTAGTTATAGCAAGATAAACTATAGCAAGAAGAGAAATAACTGCAATGGAATCAAAATTTTATTTCTTTGACTTTGAAAGTTCATGCCCTATATTCAAAAATATTTTCATACAAATAAAGTTTCAAAAAACATAAAAGTATTTACTGAATATGTTCAGTTTTTATAATCATTTATTAAAGATAAACACACTGTGACATGTTGGTTTTATTAAAATGAAAACAAGATGCTCTGGGCTACCTAAATAAACCTTGTGTGTTGACCTGGGACTGCAATGAAATGTTGGAAACTCATTTTGTTTGAATGATAAAAATGGAAACACAAACCTATTTTTCGACTGGGCTCAACACAGGTAGCCCAGTAATTATGTCTAATGTCTATACAGCATGGACTTTTTTATACAACTTGAAGGTAAAATTCTAATGAACTTTGGTGAAGTATTTTTAAACATTTTGCTCTTTAACAGTAAACATTCACATTACTGTTTTGAAGGGCAATGAGAAGACCAGTTTCCCAACTCCCTTTTACGCTCTTTTACAAAATGGTAAATATTTATAAACTTCAGTTAAAAATCTTACCAAACCGTTAACATAATCTAAAGGTCTCCCATATAATATATTAAAAGTCTAATGATAACATGACAAATGACTTTAAATCTGATTTGCCACAGTGTTGAAGTAGTTTTAGTCATTGTTTGCTAAGTTTTGTAAAATTCCTAAATTTGGAATTTGTTTCAAAATCTTGAAAATCCTACCCTGTATAAAATTATTTCAAGGGAGTAGAAACTTCAACGGGTATTACAAAAAAAATTGTTTTAAATCAGAGATGATTTGGCAAAAATGTAGAGCTAAAGTAGATATTTTGTTAGCCAATTCCTTAACCAAGCAAAACACAATTGAAAAAGAGCTCAGATATCTGGACTTTTCAAACCATACCTTTAACATGGCAAACTTAAAACAAAACAAATATTAACGAAATCACTATCATGACACCATTCTCAAGGCAAAGTGAGTAATTAATGCAAAGATTTGATTTCTATAGTCTCTACAAATTATCATAATAACAGTTCTTTCTTAAAATAAATAAGTTTTTACACCGTCGTGGAAATGAATTTATGTACTGATGTTTCAGACTGGAGTCCTTCGTCGGAGCAAATGCATGAAAAAAAAGGTGGTTTTGTAATCAAGGAAATTAATACGGCACAATGAGATGGTATGCAAAAACAAAGGGAAACAAAAGAATGTGTGAATAAAACATTAAAACAAAAAGATATATATTTAACAAAAAAAGAAAAAAATATTTGTTTTCCGGGACGACAAGTGGTTAACAGAAAGTGAAGCATTCATTTATCCTTAAGAGTGAGAGTGCCTAAAGCCTGAATTAATCGCATTTCTTTAGATTTACGACAATCGTTGCCGGAGCTGATTACAGAAAGGCCAAATGCAAAAAAATTAGAAATAGAATGACAAGAATAATTAAAATGGCAAGAGACAGGTTTAGATAAATCATTCTTGCGTATGTCATAAAGATGATCACTGATGCGGTCATCTAAACGGTGGTCAGTTTCTCCAATGTATAGCTTTAAGCAATGAGAGCATTAAATGCAATAAATAATATTAGAAGTTAAGCAATCAAAATGGTTGGTGACATTCAGAGTGGACTTAGGGCCCTTAATGTTCAGAGGTATGGGAAGCAATAAAGGGTCAAGTTAGACATCGTTTGCAAAGCAGCGAAAAAGGCCAGGTTCTTTATTAGAAGGCAATGTTCCTTTAACTAGAAAAGTGCAAAGACTGCGATCTTTCTTAAAAGAAAAAAGCAGATGTTTACTGAAAATATTAGAAGTGCTGGAATCTGAGTTGAGTAAATTGAAATTTCAATTAACAATGGGTAGTGAGATGATTGTCAGTGATTTTAACCGGGATGTCAAAAAAATTGATGAAAGTTTCACTGATTTCCCAAGTTAGATGAAAAGAATTAACATAAGAAATGAAAGATTCAAGGTCAGGTTTGCTGCAAGATGTAGCACCCAAACAATCATCAATGTAGCATCCAAAGAATTCGGGTTTAGGGCCAAGGTATTGTTCGAAGTTAAGTTCCTCAATGAAACCCACAAATAAATTAGCGTAACTATGGCCCATCTTGGTGCCCATAGCTACACCGTTAATTTGTTTAAAATAACGACCATTAAAAGAAAAACAATTAAGAGTGAGAACAAGTTCTGCTAGGCACAATAAAGTGTTAGTGACTGGCTCTAAAACAGTACGGTGATCAAAAGCATGTTTGAGAGCACGTAGACCCTTGTGATTGGGAATTACAGTATAAAGTAACTTAACATCCATAGTGAATAAAAACTTGGTTTCAGATTGAAAACAGAACTCGTTAAAAATTCTAAAAAGAAATGTTTCTGCAGAAACACAGCCATTTATACCATAATAACAAAATATCACAATTAGTTATTCATTGAGAAGTAAATATCTTTGAATGAATTGATTTTGTTTGCACTTGTGATTCTTTGTTATTAAGCTAATTTGTTGAGACAATAGATTACTGAAATAAAATCTTTGCATTAACTAATCACTTTGGCTTGAGAATGGTGTCTTGATGATGCTAAAACGTTGCCTTTTAATCATTGTTAATACTCATTTTGTCATGAAAAGGAATTTTATTAATTAAAACTAAATCCACACATGTCTAGTAAATATAAATATTGATTTCTAAATCAATTTTCTCCAAATTATATGGAAAAGATTAAAAAGATGAAAACATGTTTTATACAAAAATTGGGTAGCACTAAATAAGTATATTTCTTGCAGACATTAAAAATATTTTAAGCATAAAAGTGAACTGCCATTTTGTAACCTAAAACTTAACAAATGAAAGTTAAAAAGTGAAAATCTCGCATTACAATAGCGATTCTGACCCAAGTTAGCTTTGATGAGAACCATTGTCGAGACAAAAATATAACTAGCACAAAAAACATGTTTATAAAACAAACAAATTTAGATTAAACTGAAACAAAAAAATGTCAACTATCATAGTATATTTAATTCAAATATTACTTCGTGAAGAGGAAATACAATTTAACAAGGTTTGTGATTGGCTGAAATAAGGTTGGTGTAAGATTTAAACATCTTTCTTTTCATTGTTTCAAAAATCTGTGTCCTCTACATGAAATTATAGCCAAATAATGTAGATGTTGTACATTCCACTTTTGAACTGGTGACAAATTGAGGTGACAGGAATAAAAATGAGGAACATATTTAGATCCTCTTTATGAATAAATGAACGTATAGTCAAGATAACTAACTACTTTCCATTGGTACAATGATGTTGTGAATGCAAGCTAAGTTCTCCCAACTTGAGGCCATACTTTTCATTGAACAAGTTTGAGAGAATTTCACTTTTAATCTTCAGTAATTTGTTTTATTTGATCAATTCTCATTTTCTCATTACCAAATGTCTTATTTTGTATATTTTATGTAAGGAGAAGTTGAGTGTTGATAACTGATTGGTAGTGAAAGGGTTAATTGAACTAAGTCATTAGTATTGGCATAGAATTGCAATTTTTTTTCTAAAAAAATTGGGTTTATTGCCACAAATAGTAACAAAGGATGGCTTTTTTTCACTTCTACCTTACTCCTAAAGATTAGGGAGAACAAACTTGGAATTTTTAATGACTTAAAATGTGAATCCTAGCATGGGGCAAATACAGACTCCAGATCTGATTAAACATTTTGGTGAAAATCTTTTTTCAAATTTAATTAATACATACATAACAGCTACACAAATAATTCAGGTTTATAGTACAGATACAATGCAGGGCTTAACAAAAACTTGAAATCTTGCTTGCCTGGGGAAACTATTAGATTGTCTGAGCTTTTGGGTGTCCTGACTAAGCATTTCTCCACCAGGCAAGTAAGTATGAAAAGTTACCAGCTCACACTCAAAATCAAATTGCCCCTGACAATTGGACAGAGATTTTGTTGAGCCTCGCGGAAACCAACATTTTGTCAAAGTAAATTTAGATTATCATAATTCTACTTAAGGTAACATTTATTAGTTGCTTACAAGTTCATGTTGTAGAAACTGCTTAAGCCTCTCAAGATACTGTCCATATAACTCAACATCATTATGGCCGGCACCCTCTACCCAGAGAGGTTCCACTGTCCTTGGACATCTCTCGTATATTGCTAAACCATGAGAAAAGTCAATGACTTCATCTTCTGTCCCATGGATTACAAGTACAGGTGAAACAATCTTGGATACTTTCTCAATACTGAAAATTAAAAACACAGCTACAGATGATTTGTAAAATTAATGTTAGAGTTAAAAACAGTCTTGGATACTTTCTCAATACTGAAAGTTAAGAACACAGCTTCAAATGATTTGTAAAATTAATGTTAGAGTTAAAAACAAGTTCTTCACAACCTAAAAATATTATAGTATGAAAGAAAAGATATACTACTATTATAGTAGTATATCTTTTCTTTCATACTATAATATTAATATAATATAATATTAACCAAGAGTGAGGTCATTACAGGAAAATACCAGACCAAGGTCAAGACTGAGGTCTAAGATTTCCCTGTAATGACCAAACGGACGAGGTTAATAAGTTATTTATTACATGACTTTGATTTTTGTCATCATTGGAACTAATTTTTAGTTTCCGGTTGAGCACGCATAGCACAAAAATAATGACTGGCTATAACAAGAAAATCTGACTGCTTATTATACGTCAACAACCAATCAGATTGCGAGAAAGTTTTAAGTCATATATGCTTTATTACAGAAAAAGCATATGTGTGTACACAACTCTAATATTCAATCAAACCTAAGACACATGAAGACATTCAATCTAACTCATAATTTTTACAACAAATATTAAACTTGCACTGTTTAGAACTATTGTACATAGACCTTAATAAAGTTATCCATCAAATTTGAACATATTTTTCTAAAAAAACATCCAATAACTTTTCTTAAAATATAAAATTATTTAATGCTAAAGAACTTACATTTGTGTCCTGAAAATTTCTATAGAGAACAAAAACAAGCCAATTTTGAAGAGGAACGACTGCAAGAACTAAAAAAATAACTCAAATCTTCTTTCAAGTTGTAAACTTTCAACTCATTCATGGACATCTTTATGGATTTGATTTTGTTTTGGAATTAATTGACCATAACCATGTCCTCTTAAACCCAATAAACAATAAGATGCAAACCTCAAATGTGGTGAAAAAATCCATTATTACATAGCTTGAAATTTATAAAATCATGGTTACGTTTTCCTGACTTGTGGCAAAACTTTACTTGAAAAAAAAAAGGAATGTTATTCTGAATTCAAAACAGATTCTTTTGTTTATAACAGAAAAAAATTTTCTTACCTTAGTTCTGTGATAAGTGTTTATTTTCAGGATATTTTAACTTTCAATAAAAATTAAACTCACAATACTTAACAAATCTGTTACTAACTTACGTTTAGATTCATTAAACGTCACGCATAATCAACAGACATTGGGGAAACTACAGAAATTTTTCTGTACATCTTTTAAAAGTAATATGTGTTGAAACAATTCGCCTTTTTCCTTAAGAGCCCTGTTTGAGAATGGAACAACAAGGTGCCTCAGATATTACTGGGCAACGGCAAAGGGTTAACAACTATCTCAGTATAACAGCTATTAATAAATCATACGAATACCCAAAAGGGAAAAGCCATTTATTAATTTCATGTAATATATATAAGTCAGTTACTGTTTTGATATTTATTTGTTTGTCATGACAAGAGGCAATGTTGTCTTCTTCTATTTTGATATTTGAGAAACTTCATAACTAAGCTAACCCAGAACAGCTTTCATTTTATGACCACTCCCTGTTCAATGTCATAAATTTCAAAAATTCTTCTTAAAACAAAATGTTTAATCTATAGAACAGCTCAAACATTTATTAATAATAAGGTTGAAATTACTTTTTGTAAATATTATATTTTATTTTCAGTTCAAATATATTAATATTAAAGCTTCTCCATTTTGAAAACGATATATGTTTATATCGGATAAAGCCAATGAGCGGGCTTCATTAAAACCGATCAAAAGATTAGAAGCACGAGTATGAAACTTGGAAATTTTACCACATACAGGCAACGCTTTTTTAAGGAGCTGTTACTGGTTTATAAAAATAATTATTTGAAAATGATATTCACTTATCGTAACCGCTCGTAGTTTTATAAACTGACATCGTATCCGACATTTTTCGACCAAATACATAAACAAATGGATTATACAAAACATTTATAGACGCCATTATTTGAAAAATGCTAGCGCTAGTAGCTAAAGAAGGAAATTTGCACATATAAAAAAAAACTTATTTTAAATTAGGCAAAAAATATTGGCTTATAGTTATACGAGAAATTAAGCAGTGATTTTAAACGGATTTTGTTGCTGAACATCTTTTTTTTTATTTTATCATTTAATTCTACGCCGCTGATCCGAATCCAAGGTCAAAAATATAAGAAATGACAAAATTTTATCGCTGCAAAATATCTCAAACTAATTATTCTATTATTTGTCCTTTCATCCTTTTGAAATTGCATCTACATCTTACAGGATCGATCGCAACCTAACAAAACCAAGAAATGTTATTTCTCGAAAGATTGTTTTTTTAGACATTTTAACTCACCTTGGAAATGCGTCAAAACACCACGTTCGTTTAGTCTCAGGGAAAGCCACTCTCATTCCTGACATCAACGGAGAATGCAGTATTACTGCTCCACATTCAAACCGAGAGGCGAGATCAACTGTAGGTACAGTTCCAATACTCTGTCCATACAAGACTATATTCTCCGGACTGATTCCGTATTTTGTACGTAATGCACCCCAAGCAGCGTCTATATCCGCATAGAGATTCTTCTCCGAAGGTTTGCCAGTACTCACACCGTAGCCTGAATAATCATAGGAGAAAATATTACAGTTAATTCGCGATCCAAGTCCAACATAGAAACTTGACATCTGTCCTAGGTCGACGGCATTTCCGTGACTAAAGAGAATCGTGAATTTGGCATCCTGGGCACATCGAACGAACATGCAGCCAATTTGATTTCCTTTACTTGTTTTGGCTCTAAAAACTTCAATAGTATCAAGTTCTTTTTGTGCATACTGCCACTCAGCTTTCTCTGTAAGATGTAAAGCTACATTTGGGGGGTTTCCATCTACAAGATCTTCAAACGAGTAAGTTGGCTCCGGTGGTAAAAATGCTAACTTTGCGGCGATCCTTCCCGGACATGGAGGACAACAAAACAAGCAGCAAATCTCAGAAAACGACAGGCCATTCATTAGAAAATGTTTTGAATAACTATAACATTTAAATTAATGGGCTAAAAAATTTAAAAGAACGCCCTGAAAAGAAGTACTTCAAATTTTTCAAAACTTCTGCTATTTCGACACGCTTCGGTCGTTAATGTCGGTTCATCTAGTACTCAGGCCCTTTGGGCAAAACGGTATGACGTCATATAAACTAAGCACCTGCCGCAGCCCCGCCTACAAGACGTGCATCATTTCAAAAAATATATCGTTGATTTTTTAAAAATCGTGTTCGTTACTTCTAACCTGAAATTTTTCCTAAAGTCATTACAACTTTAAAGATTGATCCAGTATTCATTTTTAAAAACAGTTTCGCTGCGATTGCCAAAATTTCCTCATATAAAATATATTTTTAAAATTACAAATAATTTTATATAATATATGACATGTGGTAATTATTTAAAATGGTCATATGCCGCAAATAACCGCACTTTAAAATACTGAAACTTTGTAAATATTTCAGTTTTCTGCGATTGTTTATAAACAAAATTTAAACTATTTTATAAAGTGAGTTTGGGAGTTATTAAACTTTGACGTAATTCCGGTTGTGGTGCACTCAGTCGCTCACCACAGTACCACACGTTTGTACATTCCAAAATGTTCCGTTATACAATTATTGACCAAAAATGTTCGAAGTGTTTGCAGTTGCCTGAATAAAAAGTAGTATTATATCTGTTTTAAGGTAATCAGAACGGAACTTCTATCTATTTCAGTTTTCAATTCAAAAATCGTCCGTGACATTGAACGTGTAAACGGACAAATAAACGTAAATAAACTATTTAGGTGAATGAAGACATGAATCAACGATAAAAAAAAAATTGATAAATGAATGGACAATTCAATGAATAACTAAACAAACGAACGATTCAATATATAATAATAGATAATAAAAACTTTATATAGGTGTCAAGTCCTTCCGCTGGCGAAAGGCCTTCTTTGCCAACCTCGTAGCCAGGGTCATTTCACACGTCTACGTCAGTGAAATGGCCCTGGGTACGGGTTGCATTTTTACCACTCTAACGAGTAACGTAGAGGAAACTTAACGTTTCACATGACAGTTTAGTAATAAAAATGTAAATTCTACACCGTAAAAGAGAAATACTCACTGAAGTTTTGGATGTTAGTCCTTCGTTGGACTAACGTCCGAAACTTCAGTAAGTATTTCTCTTTTACGGTGTAGAATTTACATTTTTATTACTAAATTGTTTCTTTAGAAACACTGACGCAGCTCAAACTAGTTTACCGCTAGTTATTTTTGTATTGTTTCACATGACAGACACACATAAACAAAGACAATAACAATGATTTAGGGGACTGTTTCATTTTTACAAAGGAGAGACAAAAGGTAATTTTAGTACCAGCTAGCTGAATAAACCACAATAGCCAGGGCTAAACTAGTCAGCTAGCTGTATAATAAATTACATTTTTGGTCAAAGTCTAATATTACATTTGAAAAGAAAAAGTTCAAAAAGAACAAGAAATCAAACAAGAAACTATGTCTAGTGAGAAAGATACGACATCGATGACAAAACATGACCATGATGAGAATATAAGTACAAAAAATGGAAGAGAAATAATAAAATGTCTTTGAAGAAAATATCAGTAAGATATAATCGTATAAACGTCCTTATCCGAGAAGACGTGAAAGTCTAACCATTTGCAGCACTCTCTCCTCAATTATTTTAAGACCCTGAGTGTTGGTAAGGCTGGGAATCAAACACAAGCCGCCCGCACGATAGATCTTACCAACTAGGCTAACCAGACGGCGGTACAAAATAGAATGCTCCGTTGGTGTTTCTAAGGAAACATTTCAACATTTCAAAAAAGATAAATTTCACACCGAAGTGAAAAAGAATTTGGGACTGACATTTCGGACTGGAGTCCGTCGTCGGATGAAGGACTTCAAATTAGGGACGAACCATTATACTTGGTGGGAGGGGGGGTGGTCACTGCCAAAAAAAATGCATGCACAAGGATAATGTCAAAAAAAAAGTTCATGCAAGGACTTAACTGCCAAAAAAAAAATCTTGCAAGGCAATGGGGCAAATTTGCATATTTAAAATATGTGAAAAAAAATCCTGCAAGCGCCATATATAAAAAAAAAACTATCATGCACAGCAAATTCACCCGAAAAAAAATACATGCTCTGTGCTTGTGACTACCCCCCCTCCCACCAAATCTAATGGTTCGCCCCTTACCTCGTTCAGAGTGCACAGAATAAAACAAGGTTTGTGATTGGTCGAAGTACGGTTTGGGTAAGCTTTATCTTCCTTTGGATTGGTTTGAGAATCTGTGTCCTAGACACGAAAACGTCAGTCCCGTGACCTCTGCGATACTACGCGCAGTACTGAGCTATGAAGCCAACTCTATGCCATATAAAGTTGGACAACAATTATATGATTTTATGTCTATATTTTAATGAACACTCAAAAATAGTACAACACGCTCACAGGTCAACATTATCACAAAAGGCTGTACGATGTTCTGGACGAGTGGTAATCCATTGAATTATTAATAAATCATATCGCACTTGAGCCCATACTTTTCACTGAAAAAGTTTGATAGAATTTCACTCTTAATCTTTAGTATGCTTGCTGTGTTTGATCAATTCTCATTTTCTCATAACTAAATGTTTAATTCTACATTTGTTATGAAAGGAGAAGTTGAGTGTTGATAACTGATTGGGAGTGAAAGGGATTAACGAGTGACAATCACAGTTGTGATGGCAGTTCTATAAGCAGGCTAATAGAATGGTTTGGTTAGACAGCTTTTAACAAATTTTTACTTAGGGGTGGGGTATGATTTATGTTCTAAAAGCATGAAGTAGGTTATCAATTTCAAACATTCATAGGTCTGGTATAGGGTCGAGGTTTTGAGATTTGGTTGGCACACCCCCACCCAAAAACTAATTGAGTACTTCCCCCCCCTTTCCTCTGCAGAATATAACAAGACAGATACCCAATAAGAAAAAAGGTGCTGAATTGTAATCATCGATAAACGCATCATAATCAAGTCGAACCGCCGCCTGGTTAGCCTAGTTGGTAAGGTGCCAGTCTGTTGTGCGGGAGG
>JAOTRI020092540.1:0-15405 GCA_028564885.2 Zoanthus sanctaehelenae
GGGGTAGTGTAGTGCGAAAAATCTTTGCCTGCGGAGCGATCAGAAATAACAAACAAATTTGGCATGAAAATCGTAAACTTAGGGCCTTTAAAAACGGGGAAAAAATTAATGTACTAATGCACGATGTAGAGTTTATTTTGCTGAAAATTTTGGTACCAAGATGAAAGAAATCGGTTTAGGAACAACCGAGTAATTGCTAAAAAACTGATTTTGAAGAGAGCACCGACCATGACCCAGGCCTTAATTGACCTGAGTGTCAAGTTTTGTTTTATTGGCGTATTTTATTCGCTCTATTTAGTTCAGTTAGATAGAGTTGTGATGTTATATACATTGCAGAGAAAGGAATGTAATCGCATTAAGATTCCACGTTTTAGAAAATGCAGTTAATAAATCTTACACGGGTTAACTGAACTCCGGAATAACGCGTGCAGCATCTTGAATCTATGTTGATAAAATTTTGCAGTTGAGATTTGCGATAACAAAGCGGTCAAAGGTTATCGCTACGACACAAACTATCTGATTATAAATTTGTGGTATTTTAAACTGCCTAGAGCCGGATACATGCAATAAAAATTGCTTTTTTGTGTGTGAATAAATTTAAAGATTCCAAATAGCATTACTTTAAAATTGTAAGTTCAGTATTTAGCAATGTATTAATTAGAATGATTATTAGCATTATCATTGTGATTACTATCTAAAGTCGTTGTTAACATAAGACTATAAATAATTCATAAAATTGAGAGTTTTATTATTATTTTATTTAAAGAATGAAGACCATAAATAAATAAAAGTAAAAAAACGAGAAAAAGTGAATGGTTAGAAAAAATGAAGAGAATGAATAAAAATATGCTAATGCGAAACGTAACAAATTACCGCCTAGCCCAGATGGTAAGGCACCAGTCTGCTGTGCGGGAGGTCTCGGGTTCGATTCCCGGCCGGACCAACACTCAGGGTTTTGAAATAATTGAGGAGAAAGTGCTGCCTTTGCCCTATCATCAGAAAATGGGTAGACTTTTACGTCTTCTCGGATAAGGACGTTAAACCGTAAGCCCAGGAGTAAGATCTTTGTAAGGGACCTCGAGTCCTATTATCTCTACTCCTTGGAACCTCACTAGGTCCCTAAATGTTGTAGAAAACAAAAATTACCTGACTCAGCAGTCTTGAGACTAAGAATATCTGACCATTGTCCTTTGCCGTTTTGATTCCAACCTTGTACTTTGATATCATAGATAGTATAGGGCAATAAACTGACCATAATGACTTGAGTACTGGTCACTACCTTGTTAGTAGATGTTGAACTTCCCCGAGCTCTATACCACACTAGATACGTCATAACAGCAAGACTTCCATCACGTGGTTTGTCCCATGCCATGGTAATGTTGGTCGGGTTTATTTTAATTCCTCTAAGATTCATCGGTTTCCCAGGAAGGTCTAAAGTGTTAGAGGGCATCAGATAAAATATTTCATTGCGAGACATAGACCACTTTTAGTTAGAGCGACAATTTAAAAAACGTTTATAATGGGAGAACTGATGACTAAGTAATTTTCTACGATCTTTTTTGTTAATTTAAAAACGTAAGGCGCAAGACATAAATCAATTGAAGTTTTAATGTTTAAATAATAGCTGTAGGTTTTTGAATGTGTCATTTTTTCTTGTAAATTATGGCTGCCAGGTGTGTTGTAGCTAAGTATATTGAACACGTATACAGAAACAGGACCGGACTTTCATTTCTAAATTCCGCTTTTGACGTCATGGATCTGAAAATAGCATGATAGTTACTAGTCTTCCAATCCTCGGTTACGATGTGTTGGGAAGTACTTTTCATAATGTAACCGAGCTGGTGATTTTGCCATCACCATTAGATGGATAAGAGATTTATACATACATATAAAAACCCACCCAAGTTAAAAGAACATTTTACTGAGAGATTCCTTAGACACTGATACGTCATACAGTTTTCACTTTCGGTCTTTAATTTCAATTGTTTTTGAACCAATTGCAAAGCGAGCTTTTCTGCTACATATAAGGAAGTGAAAATGTATGACGTATCAGTGTCTCAGGAATCTTTCTCCCATTCTATATGTACGTATAAAACACCCACATCTGGCAAATCCACTTTAAGAGCATGATGTTGTTTGTCAAGAAAACAAAGGCCTTTTAGAGGCGTAGCCAAGGAAAGGACCCATGGGTTCTGAAACCCTCTTTCTTACGTTCCAGAAGTCCCTTCTCTATTCTTGTTCTCCTATGTTTAGCGATTTTATCCCAACAATTGTTCATTTTGTTCTTATTTTGTTTTTATTTAATCTGTTTGAGCGTTTTGGGTATTTGAATGAGCATTAGTACTACCTTCACTAAATCTAGTATTTGAGAGCCTTTGCGTTTTTACGCTACGTTGGAACCCCCCTCTCAAAAATCCTGACGACGTCCCTATCACTGATTTATAGTATTTTTTTTAGTGAAAAATAAAAGACTTCTCACCAAGAGACGGTGTGGGGGTACCAACGTGTGCCTGGCTGGAACATCCATACAACTCCATCCTTAGTGCACAGTAACGACCTGACCATTTTATCGGATGAACCCGGATGTATTGAGCAACTATCACGTGATTAAAGCGATTCGTTTTAATGTCCTTTCTAAAGGTATTTCCAGTGAAATTCTGCTGAAAAAAAGCAGAAATAGTTAACAGAGAAACCAGATAGCTTCATTATGTACTTAATTTGCATAAATAAGAGCAGTTCCATGAATTCTAAACCAAATTTGTACAGTTCACTCTGAAAAAAGTAAAACGCATTTATACATTCTTTAAGCTGATGTTACAGGAGGCAATTTTTTTGTGCAACTTGTCTCGCAAGGCCATTGCAAGACAAGTTGCAAATAGGGTGTTACACGGCTCAATGGCTCAGGCCAACTTGAATTTTGTAACTAAAATCGTTGCGAAAAGTAGAACAGGATTTTACTTTCTGCAACGATGTCTGCAACTTGTCTCGCAACAATTTTAGTCATTGCACGGGGTGTTACACGCTGCAATGGCTCGTGCAACTCGTTTCGCAAGGGCGTTGCGAGACAAGTTGCAAGGAAAATTTCCTCGTGTAACATCAAATTTAATTCTCCTAATTTTTCATGTGATTTAATAATAGACAATAGAGCAATTAAGAATCTGACAGTTGACAGACAAAACTTTAAATTTTAAAGCTTGATAAATTAAAAAAATAGTTTTTAAAAAATTAACTGAATTCATATCAGTCGACTGCTATTAAGCACATGACTTAAGTTTGTCCCGAAACAAACATGTCGTTCCTGTTTGTAGTGTTACTGTAAGTCTTCATTGTTTAAGCATAATATTACAAGAAAATAAAATGGATTAAGTAAGTTAAATATGGATTTAATATTTCATAACATGTATCAACAATTACTCAGTCGAGATCTTAGGAAGAAATGATAAAAATACTTCTTTTAAAAAAAACCGGAAGGATTAGACGGAGTCGATATTAGTTAAGAAATGTCGAGGTATCACGAACATTTTTGTACAAAGTAAAACAAGATGAATTAATAATACCAAGCATAGTCAGAAACAGGTGTGCTATCAAAAACGTAAATCACAAAACACAAACCCTCGACAAATTGAAATTCAGTCATTTGAAATTGTTACAAAGTATCTATAGTCTAAATTTTAAGTTTTCACCTCTAAAGCCACATTAAATACCATGGGAGCCGATCTTATCTTTGAATATTCTGATAGCAAACGTGAAATCATTGAAATAGCTGACCATCTTTGGTGCAAAATTATTAAGGACAATAAATGATATAAGTCCTTTTTCATTTCTGGAGAAGTAAGGTATTTTTGTTATAACAATTGGTATTATTTAAATAAAAATATCTCTATGAGGTAGAACACTAGAAACAAATGAAGTCTAAGAACAAAAAGTATACATATTACCGGAAATTTGAACTATACTGTTTTTTATTACAAAACAGTAAACATTTTTCTTACTTAGGATCAATTTTTTTTATTTTTTAGGCAACTTTAGACTCAAAAACGTTTTTATTTTGCAGTTAATCAAAATGCATATATTAATTATTATGATGGTATTTCTATGAATGGAAGATATCTGCTCCCCCACATCTGGGACAATCTGTTGCGGTCACGTGTAATCCACGTGACCGTTAACAGTAAGTCGGTTCACTATTCTTGTTTTTTCATTTATGTGTGAACAAGCCTCCGAGAAGGAGCCAAAAGCTCATATGCTTTAACTTTTTATAAGTACTGAGTAATAGTTTAAAACTTTGTTCCATAATATTATGATTGTAATTTAATTATTCATGTAAGGCCGCCGGAGTGCAAATTTCGGAGAGAAATTACAGTACATGTATATATTGTACACTACAATATTTATTTGTGATAATAAAAATAGTGTCATTTGTTTTTATATTTTTCAAGCAATTTGAGCGCTACTGCTCATATTAAATTGTTCTGGCGCAGCGACAGTTAGAGCAGCCTTCTATCATGGCTCCCGAGGGATGAGGCTGGATACGAAGTTGCAAATCACGACTTCGAAGAATGTTGAAACGCTTTTGAACGAGGAAAACAAAAGGCACACAGAGCATACATGCATCTACCGCCTTTTTGCTGCATATTGCTTGTAAGTGGGGGACACTGCAACAAAAACTTGCGCTGGTTCATTTGACTAAAAAAATACAAGGTCGACCTCGTCGAAAGCACGAGGTTGCAGAATCCACACACACTAACGCACGTGGGTCCTTTGTGCGAACTGCAATAATTTTTTGGGGGTTATTTAACGTTGAACAGTTTTTACTGTCTTTGATTATTCTAGTGGACCGTGAATACTTTACTCCGACGAAGGACTAACGTCCGAAACGTCAGTATTAAAGTATTTCTCTTTCACGGTGTATAATTTACATTTTTAGTACTAAATTGTTTCTTTAGAAACACCGACGCAGCTCAAACTAGTTTACTGCTAGTTATTTTTCTATCGTGAATACTAAGTTAGCAATATGTCTTGTCTGTAAGTCTGTCAGTCTGGTCCGTCTCTCGGTCGATAGTATGTCAGCATTTTCGTCTATTTGTGAGACTGCATGTCATTTAGGAACTTTAAAAAAAAGCAAAAACCACCCAAGCCCAACTCGAAGGTTTGGCCAAAATCTACACACATGCGCACTGCCAGCTTCACCCGAGTAACTTCAAAACAAATAAATGGAGCAAGTCTGGGTGGTTTTTGCTTTTTAAAGTTTTACGTATATACATTTTTCTTTTTTAAACCATCTTAATTCTCTCTTTAAATCGTCTCTCAGCACACAATGTCTGTGATATGTTTGGCATACACCAACCAAGCTCCCACATGCATGCTGTAGGAGCTAAGCATTAAAGACGTTTTTTTGAACCCACCCTAGTAGTTAATTGCTTGTGGCTAAAACGCTATACTGTGCTAATGAGTTCTAACAAGGACGAAAAAGCTATCCACGGCTGCCTCAATTACTTGCTTTGAAGTTACTCGGGTGAAGCTGGTTGTACGCATGCGTGTAGGTTCTGGCCAAACCGTGGAGTAGAGCTTGGGTGGTTTTTGCTCTTCAAATATAAGGTTATACATTTTTTGTTTACGAACCCCTACCTGTCTGTCTACACTATAAACAAACCTTAGTTGCTTGGTTCTCTCTATAATATCTCCAAGTATTCCCATCTAGACTGTACGACAGTTGATACACTTTGACGTAGGAGCCGGAGTAGCCCTGAGTAGCCAAGCCTGTAACATTGGTCTTCTCGCCCAATTTCACTTGAATATAGGGAGTTTTATCACTTAGTTTCGGATACCAGGCCCCTGATAGACGCAACCGCGCCTTCCGCCCAGTATGGATTGGGCTCCAAAAGGAAGATTCACTGATGGCTGAATCCGGGATTTTTCTGCTTTGCATTCCCAAAGGATTGAAACATACTGTGATGAACGAGAAAGTCCGTAAATGAAGGCAAATGAGATGTTATCAATGGATATTTGTGCTTTCAATTATCAGAATTAAAAAGTATAGTGATTAGTCATAAGTACGCGAGGAATTACTAAAATCTATATTTACTGGAAATACTATTTAAAGCAGAAATATGAAATAATGTAAATATTGGGGAATCAATGTAAACATGTATTATAATGGAACGCAAATAAAAAGATGCTGCTGTTTAGGAAAAGCTAACGTTTTTTTGTTGACAAACAGCACTTTTGGATCATTTAAATTTTTTGGGCCATGTGCAATTGCAACTTTTACTGCTTGTGTTATATGAGTTACGAGGCCGAATCTTCTTGAGCTGTCCCGTTATGCTTACAAGGAAAAAGGAGAGTGAAAAAGGTGGGATATAGTAGAGAGTGTAACATGGAAATTGAGCTTTCCTACTACACAATATGAATGTCCACAATATAATCGTATAATATCACCCGATTGAGATCAAAATTTTTCTGTCAGTTCAAAATATAGCACTTAATCAGGGTATATTTAAGTTTCGGCTTTTTGTTATTTACGTACGTAAGAAGATACAGCACAGACTGAAAGCAGAATTATACATGCATATCAGTTCTTAACAAATATTGGGCAGTTTCCTGAAAAACCACAACTAACTTCTGACGTAATCTGGCTTTTAGGACAACCGCTATAGACTTTGAAGAAGAAATTCAACGCGAAACTACATTTGAGGTTCTAAACATCTAAAGGTCAACATAATAAAACGGGAATTTAAGAAAAGGATTGTTTCGTGGTCCTCTTATTTGTTAAAGGAGTTATCAAACAAATAATCTCAAATTAATTGACACAAGGCTCAGCAACAAATGGGTAGACGTTAGTTTATTGCAAGAAAAGGAAAATATCTCCTACAGCAGTATATACTTTGCATGCCCATACAGTGCGACAAATAGGTCGCTTCCCATCATTTATTAAAAATCACTTAACAGATTACAGATTGCAAGTCAACACCTTTATTAGTAAACCTGCGCAAAAAATACATTTTAAAATTACCAAGAAAGGTAAAATAACTGAATGAAATCGTCAAACAGTACTGAACTCCAATTGCAGCTATATCTTTGATTGCTTCATTTGTGAAAAAAAGTTTTTTCCCAAAAAATCATTCTAAATATTACCGCCAAACAATAACAAGCTTACAAAGTGTTGAGAAAAATTGAGAAACCCTATCGTTTATTGACTGCATTGCTATATTAGTTTCTGCTCGCAAAATGTTCAAATTGATTTATGTTTTAGCATATTATTGCTTATTATACATCAAAACAACAAAAACATTTTGCACAATTCTCTGTTTTGCAAGTTTTAGTTTTTTAGTTTTATTTATAACATTTTTTAAAGATACCTTAATGAATGAAAACAAATTAAGTTATCAGACGTTTACATACTCGGGCAAAAACTGCTGATCTAAATTTAAAGATAAGGTAATTAATTATAACTAATCAACTTAAACATCCTTTCGGTTTCTTAAATCTTGTAAATGTAAATTGTTATCAATTCTTTTATCGCAACTTTAAGATGTCTTAAAATATTAAGTGTTGGCTTTAAGAATTCTTTATTTTATTGTCTTACTACAACACATTTCCAGGAATAATGCGTTAAAACCACACTAAAAATCTACAGTGTCAGTCTATGGTGAAGAGAAAGTGAAACAATGTGATCCGCCTTGTTCTAGTGACTGTATACCGATCCCATTAACTTACCAATAGTTTGTCTTCGAGACAAACTGTCAAAAATTCCTTTTAACGTAATGGTTTTTTTCAGAGCACAACCTTTAAGAGCTTGAAAAGCAACAAACAGCATTCAGACACTTTGCGATATATTTAATAAACAGCTGGAGCACAGAACTACCTCTAAATTAAAAAAAGACATGTGATCCTTTTATCTAACTTTCATCTAGAAATTTAAAAACAACTTTCTTCGATAAGCCTATTACATTAATTATTTTACCGCATCTTAATTAATGGAGACATTTTACTTACATTTTAAAAAAAGTATATATTAATCTGGTAACAAGGTTTATAGTTAAATCAAACAATTTGTCAACTATGAAATTGAAAATGAGACATTTTTTGATTCTTCAAATGTACAAATGCGTAAAGGAAATTCATGATAAATATTATTTCAACCTAATTAATATCTGAGAGATATTTTGATTTTGTTAAACTTGACAATATGATAAAGAACTTATTCTTCTTTTATTCAATAGTTTTTCTTGTCGTATTTAGATCCGTACAGCTGCAGTATGTAACAAGAAGAAACTACATGGACAAACAGAAGAAGCGAACAGTTATGATAATTATTACTTAAAATTATAATTATAAAGTGTAGGCCATATTATATGTTAATCGTATAATTAAATTACTTTTTTTTTGAAAAAAGTTATTCCATATTTTCAAGAATTAGAATAAGGCTCCTTTTATGTTTAAAATGTTGAAGAAAACTGAATAAAAACAACTTGTGATAATAATTTGGTTGCTCGGATTGCAGCCCTGATGGCGACCAGAAGCAGTAAGTTAATTATCACTTTTCTGTAGGTTCTCAACATTTTTGGGAGATATATATATGAACAGTACAAACAACACAGTTTACAAAGACACATCACAACAAATTTAGCAAGTAAGTCTTATTCCTATTCTTGTCCATTTTTAAAAGCGAACTGTAAGGTAGCGGTTTCTCAAAACATACACAAACTTTACATTTATAGTATAAAATAATTTTGAAATTTAATACAAATACGAATAAATATGATACACATGTTCTGTCAAAATTTAAAGAACTGTGAAAGTCAAATAGAGATGGATTTTTTTTCTTATTATATTACTGATCTTTTAAAAGATGGTTACAAACAAAAAATTGGTTTCTGCATTTCAATTGTATCAAGAAACATCTGGGTCTGGAATGTGTTTATAAAAGTAATTTTCCCTTATTTTTGCTCTCGCTATACAAATTTAAACTGATTCAGTGCCAGCCAGAAAAGATGTCAAATTAATCTGAACTAGTTCAAGCCCGACACGAAAAATCATGTCCACGCCACGCTTTATTTATAATTTTAATTCTGTGAAACTTCAGTTTAATAACTGTTTCTTTTTTTTTCTTTGTCAGAAAAAAAAAACAGAAAAACTTATAGACTTTAACCTTGTTTAAAACTGAATAAAAAAAGTAAGGTTTGTTATATTTTCTTTTGCATCATCGAAAAGTGTGGTGTATTATATTCAATTCAGTATTAAAAAATGCCACTTTTATTAAAATTTTTACCACCGGAAGGATTTGTACTAAAAAAAATACTAATCTCAAAACACCAATGAATAACAAAACTGTTTGCTTCTCGTTTTTTAAATTTTACATGGTTTCAACTTAGCTATTTGACCTGTCTGGGGAATCTAGTTCCTTATTGAGTAACTTTTAAAGTTAAAAAGATCTGCTTATCTTGAACACGTGCACGAGCGGATCTGAATATCGAATTGAAGGAACCACACAGCTAGCCAATTCACACAGGAAGATGACAACGCAAGTTGACCCGCTGTGCGACAATGGTAGAAACAATCTGGTGTCTCTTGACCTTGTGTGAATATTTGACACGAAAAGCCTTTACTCTATTGTTTTTGTGGTTCTCACTTCTTAGAATCGAAAGGTTTGCTAGACATTCTATTAAGACAAATGCAACTGAATGAAGATTAATAAAGAAAGTGTCTATACAGTCCATAGCGCTGAGCCAGTAATGAAGAAAAATAGTACCAAAGAAAGAGCAGCAAAGAATCATGCAATACAGAACACTCAGAGATTTTCAATATATATAAAAAATACCAGAAGCGCTATTCAGTGGCTTTGGAATTCTAGCTACCTTACGTAAACATCGAAGCACTCATTACAAAATTATTTAAAAAGAATAAAAACTGTATTCTGCTTCAGTTATAGGAAGTCTAAAAACAAAATGATCTCTGGAATACAATTCACAATGACCTGACAATCATTCACGTTGAGTTGATCTGATAAAATGGGTTTGTCCTCTTAGCCAAAACTAATTTCGAAAAAAACAAAGACAATGAAAGTATATTGTGACTTGATCAATCTTTGAATTCTTTTAAGCTTACTTTTCCCTCAAACAAACACCTTGTAATACATAAGCTGATCTATTATCATACAGGAAAATTAAAATCAAGAGTTTTTACAAGAACTTAAATTGACTTTCTACCGATAATTTTGATCGTTTTGCCTTGCGGCATACTGCCAGAAAGTCGCGATGAACCCGCACAGCGCCAAACCCAAGAATGATTATACTGAATTTAGATTTTAATGAAGCAATTATTATTAATTGAGGTTACTGTATAACTCCTTATCAATTCTGGATGACAAAGGCTTTATGCCAAAATTCAGTTTCAAACAAATTCTTCAAAGTTACAAAATAAATTCATTGAACTCTAAAAGTGAAACAAAAACATTACTAAGGCCTTACCTTGCGCCATTGGCTTGGAGTTAACACGACTGTTTACACATAGATTACCGACGAGGAGTAAAAGAAACAAGAAATGCAAAGCCATTTCTGACGACAGATTTCGTTGTTCTTCACTTTTTCGACTATTGGTTTAATCCTTGCGGCTTTTAATCTTATTCCGAAGCTTCAGCACCCGTTGTGTTTTTAGTTCCCTTGCGAGCCGAAGTCGCAACAACAAAATTAACCTTGATACAAAAGTACACGATCTTCTAAACTCCTACAGACTGAAAACACTTAAGTGATAATTTATGTATTTACTCAACGATGAAGAATTGGACGCGCAACTAAACAACTGTTTTCATTCTCCGGAAAAGGCTCTCGATCGACTTCGTTTTGACTGATATTCCATATATGAATTGCGATTTCTGTTGCGTTGAATTATGCATTTGTCATTGAGCCAGGAATGTGTAATTTTAAGCTAGCTGATACCGGCTGTTAGTGCCGAGGGCATGACCTGGTTTATGTAGATACCCGAAACGTGTCATTCAAAATCATTCACTGTTAGAAGACTCGGATTACATCACATTAATTTTTTTCTCGCTACTTTTAGAGATATATTTGAAGATATCTCCTTTATTATTTTGAAATGTGGAAATTCCGATCATCACATCACAAACTGTATAAAAAGGAAGCCTTTTGAATATTGTGAGAGAGTTTGTACGATAGTTAAGGGAGGAGATAAGTTTCGTAAATGTGTTTTTTAAGAAAACTTTGAGTCTGAAAATTAATTTTGAGGTTAATATTTGATAGAAAATTGAACATTCGCTTGGTCTGGAGGAACGGTTTGGCGATCGTCCTCTAAATTCTTATAACTCAAATAGTTCTTTCAACTCCTTTATTATCCACCAAAATTTAGATTAGAGAGTGGCCTTAACTATGGATTACCAAAAAAATGAAGTGCCTTAATATTCTAATGTATTCCATAAAAGACAGCTACATGGTGATCAGTCCACCAGACCAGAAATTTCTGGAAAGCCCCTGTCCCTGGAATTTTGAATAGTTTTTCCAGCGCCCTGGAAACTAAGTTGGAAAAACTAACCTGGAAAAACAGATTAAAATTAACCTAGAATTTTTGTGGAAAACAGTTTTATAAACAAACCAAAACCCTGCAGAAACATGGAGTTCGTTAATGTATTTTTTTGTGTTTGACATAGTCTTGATTTTAGGATCTTATTCACTTTCAGGGGATTTTTCTCACATTTTAATTTGGCTGGAAAGCTCTTTTGCTAAGGAGAGTTTACGTTTGGGGTTGGATCTTAGATAAATAAATTTTCTATCTAGAAAAACTCCTATTTTTTTAGCCAGTCAGTAAGTAGGTAACCACTCCGAAAAGTGACATTGAGAAAACAAACGAGATGGAGCTAGGTTGAGTTTATTGGCGGAATAAGAAATTGCTATCAGGAAAGCAACTTGAAAACTATAAGCGGATAACTGTCAGTATAGATTAATTGAAGAAAACATAAATAAACCTAAATATCTTGGATTCTAGCTTTCGAATAAAAGGAGAGAATATGTTTCATGTGTAATAAAAAAACAAAATATATTAAGAAATCTAGATTGCCGCAGCACCATTTTCTATAAAACATACAATTTACTAAACGTTTTATTGAAAGCTCGATGGAGTTTTGTCTTCTACAGGAAATTCTCTCATTTATGTGGGAGGTACACATTTAAATTTGTTACAAAGAAAAAATGCTGCTTTGAGCTGAAGAACTTTGAAACTTTTCAGTAGAGTTTAATAAATTACTTAATGCCACAGAATATTCTACAGACACAGTACAGATCGACGATCATTTAAACTTCGCGACAATAAAAATTATGACAAAAAATTGGCAACTTCACTACTGTGTAGTCTCTGTTTCTTTACCCAACAAAAGAACTACACACTTTTTAATAATAATCAGTAAATTTTTCCAACGCTCATAGTTGTTAATTCAGTTTTTGGCCGTTTCAGCCCTAATTTGTTCTTATTGTTCTTTATTTCTGTGAGCGCGGTTACAAGGTAGTGAGCGGTTTGATACTGAACAGCAAATATCGAAACAACAAGGCAAGACATTAAAAAACAGTGCTGATCCGGTCTGAGGAACTTTCTCAATACGTATATTATTTAGGGTGGTAGATTGTAATAAATGTGAAACACTAACAGTGCTTCTGTGTTTTTATTGTGCAAGCAAACGTAAACTACTAATAATAATGAACTAGAATCATTATCAACTATTTTCATAGTGAGCCTGAGCTTGTTTCCCAATTGTTCTTAATTGTCGGCCATTCTGAGCCTCATCGTTCTCATAAAGTTGTTCTTATATAAAAAAAACGTTTAGGTGAGCAGTGTCATGCCGGCAGTGTTACGTCAAACCAACTGAGGCTGGCAGTTGAAGAGACTTCAAGCTGCGATTGAGGGTGCGTCAGAGGTGATATGAGTTACTGTTAAACGTGCCTTTACGGATTTCATGTTTTCAGTGCGGCAGAGCATGAAAATATTCAACAATTCGCTTGTAAATAGAGGATATTACCCGGTGGCTTAAACATATGAAGTTTATCTTCGAGTGGTAAAACTAAAAAATATTTCTCTAGTGGTCTCAGCGAATGAAATTTTGTTTTCCACGAGAAGATAAACTTCAATGTTCAAGCAAACGTCAGGCGCGGATTTAGGGGTGGGCCGGACGGGCCGCGGCCCCCCCTTTTGGCGGAGATAGCCAACGTTAATTTTTTAATTATTTTTAAATTCTGTGAAAGTTTGATATAACTGCGATCCAGAAAGGTACAATATGTTTAAAATAAGTAATAAGGTGAACTTAGAAAAGTGGATATTTTTCATTGTTCATCCTGTTTTTGTGGAAAGGTTGGGAGGTAGACCAGGCTCCAATTTTCCGGTCCTCCCTTTCCAAACTTTCTGGATCCGCCCCTGACAACGTATAATTTGTTACATGGTATAATTTATTATCTGAGTATCCTTTATATATATAATTTATGCTCAAATCTCATTTCAGTTTGTGTTAACCCGAGCAACTGTAGTTGTGCCTTGCTTTCTTAGCTTTTTATTTAATTTAGGCATTGCACATGCAATTATTGTTTATTTGTTTTATGGTACAGTAGTTCATGTTAAACTATAGCATATAAAATTATGTTACAGCTTTTCATGTTTTAAAATAATTTTTAAAACTTTTTTTTCGGTTCTTGGTGCTAACCATAGGCATTTCAGCAGTATAAGGACCGTGTGTCCTATTCTCTGTGTTTAAGATTTAACAAAATTATCATAAAAAATAAAAATTACTGTATTGTATCCAATTAGAATGCCCCTAAAGGGGCTTTTCAGTATTATGTTAAAATCCCTACCCCTTCCCTTACTGTATTGTATCCAATTAGAATGCCCCTAAAGGGGCTTTTCAGTATTATGTTAAAATCCCTACCCCTTCCCCCCCCTCCCTCTCCCAGTTTAGAATCCTAACCGAAAGGAGGTAAACCAGTTGGCCATTTACAAAGCATGGTGAATTGGCCTCTTGGATCACAGAGGACAAATCCATTTGGTAGCCTGAGTTGTGGATTCAAAACTTGGTCTTCAGTATTCAAAACTCTAACTCTGAGCCACCCACAGGCAATAGGAAATGCAAGATTCAAATTTATGAAATGAAATCATCCTTACATCATCCATTAGTTTCATTCGTAAAAGTACATAGGTAGTAAACAACATGAATGTAACATCCTCTCAGCTAATTACATTGATACATGATATTTGTAAATGGAACAACTGCATTGCATCTAGTTATAATATTTTAAAAAATAACCAAAATGTTACACGCACTGTTATTGGATAAATAACTTAGGTTTATTGTGCTAGTAAACCCACAGTTATTTCATAAAAGCAATAAAACATTCTTTTCTATGGGTTTAGTGCAATAATAAACCACTTTGGATGTTGGAAGAACACTTGAAAAGTTTGTAAACCCCTTTGCCTTTGGTTCGGGTTTTACAAACTTTTCTCGTTTTCTCCCAATGTCGTGCATGGTTTATTATGACCGTAAACCCCTAGAAAAATGTGTTTTATTGCTTAAATAATTAAAACGGTGCAACAGTCTATTTGAAGCCAGGATTATTACCAAATATGGAGAAGAAGCCATGGACATGTCCATATATGGAAATTTAACCCCACACTTTTGAAACAGCTATTAATTTGTTTCCTACTCTTGTACTTTTTACACACGAAATTGGTAACTTTTGATGAAACATCATTGATTAGAATTGAAATTGAAAAAAAGTGGGAGTCAAGTCTAACCGTCAAAACAAACAAAATTGCAGCAGATCTGATACTGTAGAAATCTTTAGGTTTTTACTTGATTTTGGAGAAATTTGTGGCAACAAATGAGGTAAGGATATTGTTTGTTTTCATAAATTTGAATCTTGCATTTCCTATCACCCATGCTGTGAGTCACCCTGCCTCCTCAAATGATAAAAGGTAATAAATCATGATTCTTTTTTCCCACTGACAGTAAATGTATGCTAAATCATCTTCATGTTTTTCTTATCTCTTCACTCTTACTTTTAGGTGGCTATAAAGTGGTATGGAAAAAAGTTCCACAGTTTGTTGTCCCAGATTTAACTGGCTTTGAGGTATTTTAGATCTACTAACTATTTGTAATGAATATACGTTAGTCAATAATGATGTTAGCCAATGCCTTCACATAGATCTTTGATAATAGTTTAGCTGATAGTTAAACTGGATAAACTGGTTAAACTTAATCCTGGGTATGCCTTGAAACTACAACTGGTGGTAAGGCTCCAGATTGGGAGATCTAGAGTTGTGGGGAATGTGGAACTACCCCTTAACCCTTTGACTCCTAAAAGGGCCTAAACCACCCGCACGATATGGTACTGAGTTAAAGAATTCAATCTTTCTTAA
>JAOTRI020092551.1:0-15404 GCA_028564885.2 Zoanthus sanctaehelenae
ATCCAAGAGGGGGAGAGATGTAGTGTAGTGAACTTTAGGGCCTGGACCCTAGCTTAGTGTCGTCATACCCCCAGCAAGGGGAGCATGGTAGAAAATAGTTTTTAGGTTTTTTTGGCGAGTTAGATTTTCCGTACGATCAACAATATTATAGTGTACACGCTTTTTTATAAGAATAGTGTTTTTTCGTTTCAGCCTCAGTATTCTTAACTTTTTGACAAATATCAGCCTCATATTTTCACTTAGTATATTATTTGCATTACTACAGTCTGACAACATATTATCAGCCTTAATACAATTTTTCATAAATAGAATATAAAGATGAGCCTGAGGGTATTCTTAATTCTTGCCCCTTTATCAGCCTTGATGTTCTTATAAAGCATTATCTTATAAAAAATTGTCTACATTATTTCTCCTGTTTAATTCTTTAATGTTTTTAGCAAGATAAGTGTTTTGGTGTAATTAATTTTGAAACAAGATATGCAATTATCCTTTCAAAGTAAGTCATCAGAATGGTTAATTCATATCCTCATGGGAATTTTGGCAAGTGCTTCCTGCAGCCACATAATTTTGCTGATAATTTCCAGAAACCATAAAAAAAATGTAGTTAAGGCCACCCCCTACAAAAAATGGCCCACTCAGGATTTTTTTTAAATTTTTTATTTACTTTTATTAGCCATAAAAGTAGCAGAAAATCATGAACTTTCACAATTTTGTTACATAAAGCATGCAAACATTTAAGGTATGAATCATGTTTTGAATTTGATGAAAGAAGGCTCATTAAATATCTGTACTGTACCAGTTTTGGACCTAAAACCAAGGTGTTAAGAGTAGTATATATTTAAAAAAAAGTCAGTCCACCCACTTTTTGGCCAAAACTCAGGACATTAACCAATAAATATTTTTATGTGGCCTAATGTAAACATAATACAATAATCTGGCTACTCAAGTTAATGGCAATGTATACCACTGTAGGATGTCTGATCATAGACTTTTTAATTTCAGAGCTCTCTTTACCGACTGGGTTCCCTCCGCGTAACTACAGGCCGTTCCTACTATTATAAAATGCTGGATGAATTCGGAAATGATTATGCTGCTTTTGTTGAGAAGAAGGTCAAGAATGAGACAGCATGGCTTCAGAAAAAACATCAAGCACCAACTGAAGCACCATCTGCCACTGGTAGTTTCACTCCTCCACTGAATGAAGACCAGCCTGAACAGTGTGTTATAATAACTGCTGACAAAGGAAGAAAGTTGGTATTTGACAACTTTGACTTCAAACAGCAAGTTCACAGTATGACTGAGGATCACCAAAACGTAGATGTCCACTGGGTTACACACTTGTCTGTAGAAAACCGTGTTTCGGGAAACCACTTACCAAGTGAGAAGCGTGCTGCAGATGCTCTTTTACAGATGGAGAATGGTCTGTGCTTACCAAGTCGCTATGAGCATCACCTTCAAAGGGAAAACTATTTAACTCTTACTGAAAGAGCAGTCGTGGAGATACCATGTCTGGAATTTCTCAAGCCTGTGGTTTGTAAGCACATACCCCACCAGTACAGCAAAGAGATGACTGAGAAATCAGAAATGGTATTACTTCAACTTTCTTAAAAAAGTACAGTACATTTACAAATAAGACTAACCTTAGTAAGCATATATAGCTATTGAAGCAGGTCAGTTATGGGTGTATATAATATACAGTATATAGCATGCATAAACAAATAATGACCAAAACGTTTTTGTTTCAGAGATAAGGTATGCCCTTCCAGCACTGGAATTTTTTCAAGCTTAGGGACCAGTCAGTAAGTACAGGGGTATGGGCTGGAGCAAAAGGCAGGAGGGCCATCAGACTTTGGACTTTGCTTTGGGGTGGGTCATGTTGTTTTAATTCTTGATTGGGGGTTGGTTCATGACTTTTTAAACTTTTGCTATTAATTTTTATGTAATTTTAATGCATGTATTTAAACTTAAAACATGCAGTATCTGGCCATGTTGTTCATACTGTCCTTTGTGCAGCTTGCAATTCATTTTCTGCACATTTTGTCTTCAGGTTTATACAAAAAGTCCTATAAAATAAATAATTATTTTAAAAAACAGTGTCTTTTATCCATCAAAACTTCTAGCGTCTTTCTTCCTGGGGACTTTTATAAAAATATGGATATTTACCAGCTACATGTACAAATTCAATAGTGTTAGATATGTTCATGTCCATATGTCAAGAAATCATTTTTGGATTTCAGTTTTCATCATTAAGATAAGAATCAGCTTCTACATCATGCAAAAATCCTCGAAATAAGTTTAAAGTAATTTCTGAATCTTCTATAAAAGTTTATATGGCCTTGTTTTAACAAAAAAGTTTTTTGTTAAAATTATTAATGGATTTAGGAAAAACTAGCAAAAACCGTTTTTAGTTTACTCAACAGCTGTTGCTCCATATAGGGTGCATCACATTATGTTGCTTCATCATTTTTACTTCTGCTCCAGCCCACCCCACCCCCCATTTTCTGTACTTATTGACTGGTTCCTGGGTGGTCAACAAAGTTTGTGGGAGCATAGTAGGCACAAACATTTTCGGAATTATTGGGGCAATAATTTTGTTTTTCTAAGTCATCTTACTGAGCAGGAGAAATATAAAAGTTTTTTAAAAATCCAACTAAAGTGTAGTTGGTAAGTTGAAAGTAATTTTTCTTCATTTCCCCATAAAATCAGTCACCATTCACTTGACTTTCAAAGCCTGCATGTTTTGCTGCTCGAGGACAATTACTAATAGTCCTCTAGTAGCTCAGCAAATCAGATCGCAGAATTGATAACAGATTTTACAAAAACAATTAAAATTTTTTATTGTTTTCAGTCTTTTCTTGGAATGTTGTACCACAATGAAAATGACTCGGATGGCATTCAACAAGTTCTAACGGCACTGCATCAATATGTACCTTACTATGGTGACGGAGGTGACAGAATTTATTCATCTCAGGGTTTGGTTGCTGATCAACTATCAGTGGAACGTGGAGTGAATGCACTGTTTGAGCTTGCAAATGGTTTTATTTCAGAGGAACGACTGGAAGGACTACATTTTGAAATTGCCGACTGGCATGCAGGAAATACGTTTTTGAAGGTAAAAATTCTATTTGTTTCTTACAGACTCATATACATTGTAGCAGCTTATGTTCATTAAAGTATATTTTGTGGGGGTACACTGATTTTTTATGTATTTTAGATAAAAATTACATTGGTTCATTCTGTTGTGTTATCAATACATACTGTAGTTGCTATCAAATGTATTTTTATTGTCTGTTTAACTATACATTATATTGTGTTTTAAAAAATATTTTGTGAATCTGTAGTCCAGCCTTATAGGTTGCCATATATTTATAATAAAGTATTTACTTTTACTTTACTTTACATACAAACTATGGAAAACTATGGTTGTAATTGCACAACTTAATGTGTGAAGCTAAATAGAATTATCTTCTGCTCAAAATTTCAAGGTCTTGGGATTTTGGACATAAATTATTAAACCTCTTGTTATGTTTGTGAACTTGTTTTCCTTGCATGACAATCGCAGTATTAATCCAGCAGACATGATTAACTATCCCTCCTTCTGAGCTTGACAGTGTTTTTGAATTGCATAAAGAATATGGGTGATTGAAAATGTCATTTCCATTCACTTTATACCAGGTTTGCTGACGGTGCATGAAAATTTAGTTTAATTTGTGCATGTGTCTATTTTTAGGTTGCTTTAAAGAACTTCTACTACACAAAATCAGCTGGAGACAAGTGCACACTCTACAGTGATCGAAATTTAATAAACAGAAGAAATGTGAGCTGTGATGTTGATGCAGCAGTTAATCCCTGCAGAAAGTTTTTTTGCTTTAGAAGTGAAAGCAAGGCTTATAGCAGCAGCAGTACATGAGCTTGGGATGCATGACATTTTAGATAGCCCCAGGGGTGAATTTTCTCAAACAAATCTGTCTAAGGCAAGTAACATGGTGAAAAAACAATATGTGCGCGAAATTGCTACACGCATTGTTGATGCTTATGTTATTCAAAAAGAAAATATTGAAAAAATTTTCAACAAGCTCATAGCTGCAGAGGCTGATGAGGAAGAGAAGGCCACACAACAAACTGGAGATGGAAGATACATTTGTTTTTTACCTGGATGTGGAAAGACCTTTGCATCAAGGGGAAAATGAATGAGTGATCATGAGGCCACCCACAATCAACGTGTACCATCTTCAGATCCCCAAAGGTTACTTGTCTCAAGGGACATGGCACCTTCAAACACTGTTACTGAGAAAGATGATATGTTCAATTATCAGTGCTCCTTTCTAGAGTATGGCACGCTGATATTAAACTTTTTTGATGCCATCAAAGAGGGGGACGGAAAAAGAATATTCAGGTGCTGGAAGTTTCAACTGTCATATCTCAGAAACGACCCGGGAAGTACAAAATATGCCCTTGAAGCCCTGGGAATGATTTTTCAAGTGTATGCATTACTATCTCCAAAACATGCTCACGAATTTGTTTGGAATAGAAGTGCATTGTTAAAGTCAGGTTTGGGGCATAACATTCCCCTTGATTTACTCCTTGAATTTTTTAATCGCCTATTGAAAGATGTCATAAAAAATTGGGTCCAAATGCAACAGTTCATAAGGCTATAGATCGCTACTGTCATGCAATTGATTTCACTAAAATTCTGCTTGACAACTTTGATCAAGAGTGTTGTGTTATTCGTCGTTCTGGACACCACTATGAACTTTCTGTGAAGTCTGATTTGTGCAAGATTGTCTCCGAGCTGATTACCCATAAGGCTTTCTGTTGGACACCAGGGCGTACTTATGAACACTTTAAAGGAATCAACTCTACCCTCCTCTCAAATTTTGATCTTCAAGACATGTTTAGATGGATAAACAAACACAAGAGAAACATTCTCGGAGAAAGAAGAGCTTGTTAGAATCAACAGCATGGCATACATAGAGGCTTTACATGATCACTTGACTCCGGAACATTCCTTAACATATTTGACTTTTTGACACTTTAGTATTTCTTTGAAAGTGCTGTTGTCAATACCTCATTTTTAGCAACTGCATGCTGAAAAAGATTTTTGCTTGAATTTGATGAGTTATGCAAAAAACACACCTACTAATTTGCATATTTTGGATTTTGGTTCACAATTTGTAAAAAAAGAGCAAAATTCATAGTTTTTATTTTAGAAGATGTGTAATACTAGAAGGATTATCAAGAAAAGTCCTTTATACGACTTGTTGGTTTTGTACACTCTCTAAAATCTGGCTAGCTTTTACAGGTGGCCATGGCAGTGGTGAGCCTTCAAAGATTTACTGGTCCATAGCAAAAGTACGGTCAAAAAGTTATATATTTTAAAAAGAGTTCCCGAGTCACGTGGCCATGCAAGCCTCTATAAAAACCAAAACGATGAATGATAAAACACAATTGCTGCCTAAAACTGTTAAAATGGATGGTAAATATATAACATCATCAGAGATGTAAAAGAATGTAAGATAGAAAACAGTTTTAAGCAGCAATTATATTTTATCATTTATGGTTTTAGTTTTTAATTATGACAGACCACAACACAAAACCATCTTTGTCTACTCAACAAAATTTATTTTGTGTAAATCTTAATCTAAGTCACTAATGCTACTTACAAATTTTGTCATTGACTCATAAATTTAAAAAATGCTAATAAAGTTTGTCAATTTAATGCCATTATTTTTCATTATAAAAGGAATAGAGTCTAGAGAAATTTTGCTTATGTGACATCACTTAAACAATGGTGTAGAAAAAAAATTGAAATCTATCAGGTTTAAGTTGTAATTTAGCTATCACAACAAAAGAACTTATTGATGAGGTAATTAAAATCCATCTTTGGAGCATTAGTTCAGGGCTGCCACAGTCCTTGAAAATCCTTGAAAGTCCTGGATGTGGGGTATAAAAAATTCCAAGACTCGGAAAGTCCTTGAATTTGGGTCAAGGTACAACAGAATTCTTGAATAAGCAAAACATTTCTTTCTTTATTTCAAAAAAATATATAATTGTGCAGATAGTTAAAATATTTTTGATATGACAGTGCTGTAAAACAAATTTAACCTTAACTTTCCAAGGCTTGATTTTTGTCCAAAGTGGTTGTTTTTCATTGTCAAAATTAGCCAATAATTCAGTAAAGCCAAATAATAAAGTTTGTTTTGAAAAACATGCATAAAGCGTTCAGTTATATTTTGTACAGAATGTCTTGGATTTCCCTAAAAATGTACCAAAAACTCATGAAAGAAGTCCTTGAATTTCACATCAAGTAAATAGTGGCAACCATGTCCAGTTGCATTTCTTTAAAATGGGATATAATCAATATTTAAAAGAAGAATTGGAGAGGAGTAAAAAGTATTACTTGTACCAAACCAGTTCCAGAAGCATTTGAATTCTTTTCTTTTAACTTTTTGTTATCTTGACTCATCAGAAACATGGAAAACAAATACTTCTGGAACAGTTTTACTAAAAGTAAAATAAATGCACAAGGCCTCCCATCCCTTCTTTTTACAAAGGTTTGTCTGCAGTGTTTTGTTACAATCACGTAATATTTAAAAATCCTGGCAATCATACGGCTAATGTTTACTTCCTCATTACCTGACTGATCAATTTCTTCCATGTCAGCATCCAAATCAAGCAAATCACTATCACTTAACAGCTGACACAGTTCAAAATTATCTCTGATGTCTGCCCATTCCTGAACAATTCCTCCATGTCTTCATCTTTATGTTCTGGTGCCTCCAAATCGTCACAGTTGACATCACCAAACACCTGGTGTATAGCACTTAGGATTGCTCAGCTATTTTCTCTTCTCCAAACCTCAACAAACTGTTTAAGATGTTGTAATGTCTTAATTTTGTCACAATTATCTAGCACTTGCTTTATGTGCAGACGGGTAATTCATGCATCGTGTTTACAGACACCATCGCACCCAAAGTATTCTGAAGAAGCAAGTTTTTCATGTATTTGAAAAGTTCCCTCCTGAGGTGTAACTTGTCCGTTTCCTCAACTGACCGAACACATTCAGAGGGTAGATTATTATTTACGGTAGCATCCAAAATCAATGTGGCTGGTTCCTTACACATCTGATCACATCCACATGATTTTGCACAAATATCACAGCACTGGTGATGTGACATAGTAGAAGTAAATTTGCCTGGAAAATGACTGTATAAGTATGTACGCCTACATTCTGAACTATTAGTAACACATTCTTTGATGTCATTAATGCAGTGTGGACCAAGTAGCCCATTGTGCAACAAAAGGCACGAACTTGGCTGCCCATCTCTGCCAGCCCTTCCACATTCTTGGACATAACATTCAAGGTTCTTTGCAGGGCCAAAATGGATGACACGGTGGACTGCTTTACAGTCGACACCAATTCCAAATGCTACTGTGCATGCTTCGATTCGAATGTGACCATGAGCTTGGGACATGTTATTTAGAATATGCTTTTTCACAGACTTTGGGGTTCCAGCATGAAACATTTCCATCATTCTCTTCTTACTGTCAGGTTTTTTGTTAACAAAGAAAATATCTCCGAGACTTTTTTGAAATGCTGAGTAGATCAAACCACGCTGCTTACGAGTTTGGCAAAAAATCATTGTTCTTTCACAGGAGATATTTTTGCATCTCAACTCTTCTATTAAAGTTCTGAATATCGAAGAAACAGGCAGGTTCTTATCCAAATAACGCACACTGAACTGGACATTGGGCCTTTCTGGACTTCATTCCAGGATGAAGCATGAGGACTGATGTAAATTCAGAGCCCTGAAAAAAGGGATGATCGTACACTTTGAATTAGACGCAGGAAGACCCCATTGACTTATACAATGCGCTTTGTCGACAGTTACCGCGACCAGAAACTTCTGATAGTGTTCACTCGAAAGAAGCTTGTGCCATCGTTCGACGCTCAACGCTGCTGATGCAAAAATGAATGTATAAGCTCCCTTTTCTACTTCCTTTAGTTGTTCCTCTTATTGCTCAGCGTGAAGGGCAATTGCTTTCAAGCCCATTGACTGCAAAAACGCCACCTGGTCTTCCATAACCGTTTTCAATGGTGAAATTACGATTATTTTGCTGCTTCCATGAGGTCGTGATAACCACTCGTCGGCAATGATAGGGGCTGCATAAAAAATTAGCGACTTTCCGTACCCAGTTGGAAGACTTGCATAGACATCCTTTCTGTCAAAAGGTGCTTGCAAACATTTTTCTTGTTTGCTGTAAGGCGATATAATTTTAAAAATATCATAAACTCTTTTCAATGCACATTGGAAATCACTTGCACTGACAGCCATTTTAAAACTTCAGATCGCAAAAATTCCGAGCCACGGAAGTTTTGGTCAGCGTAGATTACTTAAATAAATTATGCAAAATTATTCCGGAACGCGATTAACAACGGCAGATCACAGACGCGTCCTTTCCAGTGAAGGGCCAGATATACTGCCATCAAGCAAATGAACTGTTGAAGTCAAAACTGATAAGGCAGGATATTCCGTGCAATAACCAATGTAATGGATATTTTGTTGTTCCCATTAGAAAATGTTAATTGGATTAGATGTTTAGTTGAAACACAGCGCGCATTTTAAAATAACAAAAACATTGTACTTGTTGCTTAATATTTCTGTATCATTTGGTTCATGTTTCACTTTATTTAATCTGATATTGTCTACAAAAATTAATATCAGTTACAGTGCTGGCAACTAACAAATATGTTTCTTAAGCATATTTTTTTTGAAGGACAATTTGTTTGATTTAAAAGGTTAATCATGTGTGTTTGATTATTAGTCGGCTGAGTGGGAAATCCCGCCATCAAACCAAAGAGCTTTCATAACTGTGCTTAACCAAATAGCGGGATGTCTGATCGGAAAAAACCATTTTACTAAATAATACCCAAGAAAGAATTTTTTCTAGCTAATCAAGAACCCCAATTTAACCATTCGTTTTTATATTTCATAAAGAACACCTTATACTTGCAAGATTACAAAAATCTTAACTAACCTTCACAAGTCCATGTGTCTTCCAAGCTATAAACGAAGATTGGTATCACTGCGCGGTTTCTTAGAATGTGAAGCTTTGATTCTGAATTTTCCTGTCTTTCGCTGGAACGTCAAAACATTTTCCTACCGACTTTAAACACGTAACTAACGCTGATAAAACAGATGTTGATGTGATCTTGGGGTAACCTTTCCGGCCGGTTGCTAATTGTCAACTTTCTCCGAGAGATAAACCTTTTTCATTTTTCAGCTAAGCGCTGCAAACTTACCAAAGACTTGACATGCAGACATATAGGCCGTTTTCTGTGGTCGATTATCGTTCACTTTCGCTGCCAACATCACAACGCTAGTTCAAAACTACATAAATCAATAGTTTTTTACTCACTGAATGCAAAGTTACTTGTTTGCACCTCCACAAACCTGCAGTTTTTTGTTAAAGTCTTCGAAAGTACGATAAACTTCCCTGTCCGCCATCTTGTTTTTGTTTGAATAACCGCTGACACCGCGGCTCAGATTTCAAAATCTTGGGACGAAACAGGATGAAAGGGTGGAATTATTAAATGGTTAGATTTGTTTTTGTATGATTATCCATCTGCGATTAGTTATTTTAGATGCTGAGAAAAGAAATTTGCCAAAAAGTAAAAAAATATACATATTATTTTAAAATATTTGCAAAATAATTTGTTAGTCGCTATCCACTCTCTTCCGTCTTCAGAAGAGTCGTCAGAATCTGACGAATCTTCTTCTCTATCCTGTTCACCCTCCTCTGAGGGGTCTTCGCATTCTTCGATGTTGAGGCAATCTGAACAGCTGCAGACATCAGTGCATCTCAGACCAGGTTTCGGCAGGAACATCGGAGTGTGGTACATCTGGTTTTACACTTACAGGACACAAAGTCCAGGAGAGAATCTGGTGCGGAGGGGCGAGTCATCCAGTGTATGTCTAACTGGCTTGATAATCTCAATCCATTACCAACTGGGGATGGTAGGTCTAGTTGGCGTGCTAAACAACTTTTCCACGCAGTTGCCTGGTAATTAGCACTCTTAAAGTGCATTAAGAGGCTATCAGAACACCATATTCATCCGAACACTTGCCAGCAGTAAAAAGGGCGTACCTATAGGATAGAGAAATGTTTTCATGATACTTTAAATCTTCAACTAGCAATAGAATGTACTAAATATAGATACCTACAATCATCAATGCTGGTTGAGACTTTGTCACCGTAGAGACGGCAAACAAACCTGTTTAGTGACGCCACCATGCTTTCTTCAAAAGGCAAGCTTCTTGGCAGTATCACCAGTGGTAGTCACGGTGGCAACCAGATCTCCGCCATCCTTGAACTGGGGCATCTTCTTATTACCAATAGTAAATGGCGTAATAATAGATAGAGGTTCTTCCAGGGAGCATTGCGATTTACTGACTGCGTTTGCCAAAACTAGAGATTTTGGTGTCTGGGTCTTGCCTTTGGAGCTGTTGTAAACAATGTCCTGGCATATTGTAAATAACTTAAAAATAATGTTCTCATCCATGTTAACATAATTATTTGTCCCCAGGATCGTCCAAATATCCAAAGGCCCATGCCATGAAGTTAAACAGCATTGGAGACACCACTTTCCTGACACTGTCACCAGTAATATCTGATGCGAGAGGAGGCCAGTTTTTGTACCACGACGATGGGCAACTGCGAATGTGCTCTCTATGCTCCAAGGCAACTGAATATAGCACACTTAATGGCATTCTAGGAATACTTTCTGTAACCGATCCATTTTTCTCACTTTCCTTTCCTTCATCCTCCGTTGTTTCAGCACCACTTTGTTCATTATTTAAAATCATCTCAGCAATACTTCCTTTACATAAGTCATCCACGTAGACTATTTTGCTCTTGTTGCTCTCTTTTGGAGTGTGGAAAACTAGCTGCGGAAACCTATGCTTTAAACGTTCCTTTAGTCGCCAGGTTCGATAACTGGACGCATCTTCACTATTAACATTTTTCCTTGTCTTAACAAATTTATCTTTTAGCCTATTCATATAGCATATGCTATGACTTTCTATACTTTGATACTTTACATATTCACAAAATACATCAAACGATTTCACATATAAGCATTTATCATTAATAGCTTTAGAATCTTTATGCTGTGGTTCAGTAGTATTCAGCTAAAATGATATGTAGTTATTGTAGCACTTCCTGTGATACTTGACTTCTAGTGCAACACAGTCCTTGTCTTGAATATGCAAGAGAATTCGTTGATCATTTTTTCTTGTTGCGGCTTCTGAAAGTTTCCCTCCATCGATTGCTTCTGCAGAAACCAACATGTGGAATATACGTTTTCTTGAATGCTATTAAAGATGAAAGTAATGGTAATTGAGATTGCTATTATAATTAAACTTTGTAATTTGTCCGTCTAATTATTTTTGTGTTAATTTTTAATGATATTGGGCGTTAAAAATAACTGTCATAAAACAACGGATTGACTTATGGGCTACCTGTGTTGTATCCTAGCAACTGTGAAGCAGGTATTTATGCAACAGGCCGTGGAAAGGTTTTCAATCCTTTCCAGTTTTGTGAAAACTTACCGATTCAGTGATGCATGAATTAGTGAATTAGTGAATTTTGAATAGCATCCTCTATGATACTGTAAGTATAAATTTGATTTATTAGACTTGACGTTCTCTACGATTTTGCACGTGTTCTCTGCTATTTCTCTCTGTTCGCCATCTAAATCTAGCCAAAGACTGTGGCAATTCACAAATGTCTCGAGGGAAGTCGGTATAAATGCAGTAAGGGGGCCATCTATTTCTTTGGAATGGATTAAACAGCCTTTGAGTGCTTCCATTTTCGAAATGTGAACCGAGATGTCAGCGGTTATTCAAACAAAAACAAGATGGCGGATAGGGAAATATCTATAGAAGTTTATCGTACTTTCGAAGACTTTTACGAAAAAACTGCAGGTTTATGAAGGTGCAAACAAGTAAATTTGCATTCAGTAAGTAAAAAACTATTGATTTATGTAGTTTTGAGCTAGCCTTGCGATGTTGGCAGCGAAAATCGTTTTCTAAGCATATTTTGGTGGTACAGAATACGGCCTAATTTTTAAAAGTTGATTTACGGTAAATGAATGGGACTTTATATGGACTTAATAAAACTTTAATTTCTTACCTTAAATCGCAATAAAATACACTTAAAATGTCATGGCGTATTTATGAATCCCTATAATATACTATGGTTGAGTTTGAGCGAGTTTTGTTCAGTTTAACTTGACTTTCCCTCACCAATAACAAGAGAAGAAAAGATAGGAAGCGGGATCTCTCAAAAAGGCATTCGAACAACTCAAATCAAAGAGCCTTTTCGCCTGGAATTCCAAACCTCATCAAAATCAGCAACTTTACACAGTCGAGGGAAGAGTTTCGCGATATTTTTATGGCTACAGGACTGCAAACGACGCTTTTTCTGAGTCACCAGCCCGCTCGTTGTTCGGCGAAACCACCTCCAAACGACGCCATTTTACCCGCAGTTGTCGAAACAGTGGACAGTACAGCAAACCGTTTAAAAACACGGCAGTGCCTGGTACCAAAAAAAGACTCTGTTACACTGAATGGAAAGCACACGCTAACCCAGGGTTTTAACTGATTTTTGAAAATTTTCGTAAACATCTTAATATATAGGAATGGACTTACAATCTGATTGCTCATTGCATGTCTTTTTCAAGTAGCAAAAATGTTTGTTCTCAGCTTTTTACAAGTTATTAAAAATCAAACGCACTTTAATAATCTCAGAATACTTTTAGTTTAAAATAAGAAAGCATTAGTTTTTTCCTTTTTTGCAAACAACTGGACATAGGGATGGAGGGAGGGGGTGTTATCCGGCTACTAGTATGAGAAAACAGCTTCTTGTTTTCTCAACTACAAGCCTCTCACGTGAGGAAAAGGATTGGGGGCGGATGGCAAGAACGCGACGAGAGGCAGCTGTTTTTCACAGGCTATTTATCCGGCTTTGTAGAAAATGAAGTAAAAAAAACTAAAACCAGTCTTTTAACATATTTTAATGTTATGATTTTTGATTTGATGAAACTTGTAGCCCGTCAGAGCCCAATTTCTAACATTTTTTCACATAGCCATAAACATTTTCTATTTTACTTGATGATATTAATGCCTACTTTTATTCCTATTCAACACGAACTAATGCAATATACACATTCACTCCAACGAAGGACTCCAGTACAAAAAAATCAGTTCCACAACGGTGTACAATTTATCCATTTTTAAAAAGAACTGTTTCTGTAGAAACATTTACCGACGCAACTTTCCATTTATGACATTCAATATACATTGTGTACATATGGACAGTACTGTACATTCTCTTTTATAAAGGAAAATACTTTATAAGAATATTGAGGTTGAAGTTGGCGAAGAATCCTCCGGCTCAGATTAATTTTGTGAAGAATATAATTTTGAATTTTTAAACAAAAAGACATTGATTACATGAATTGCGATTGCTCTCAAATCCTAAATAGAACAGCCAAATATACACATTTATTCCCTTAGAATTTTTTCGATACCACAGTTAATTTAAAAACGAAAATTCCACATCACCAATATATTGTACGAGTTCATACCGTACATTTCGGTATACTGAATACATGTGATCAGCGGTTTAAATCTAAATACATCTAATCTTGAAAGTAGAGCAGTATTGTCACTAGAGCAGCAATCACTTTCTATTAGAAATAGAGCAGTATTGTCAGTATAACAAAATAGTGTACTCGCAGCACTCACTTTCTATTAGAAATAGAGCAGTATTGTCAGTATAACAAAACAGTGTACTCGCAGCACTCGCTTTCTATTAGAAATAGAGCAGTATTGTCAGTATAACAAAACAGTGTACTCGCAGCACTCACTTTCTATAAGAAGTAGAACAGTGTCATTATAGCAAAACAGTGTACTCACAGCACTCACTTTCTATTAGAAATAACTAACTTAAAGCTAAAACCGGCCTAAAAATACCCAGCCTCGGTACAGAAAAGAAACAATATTCTTATAAAAAAGAGCGTAGTAAAACTTCATGTGCGCTTTTTTCTTTGATTATGATACCATCTTTTTATCAACATTTTACACAGGTATCATTTATTATACACAAACGTGTGGGCTCATGCTTGGTGTAAGAACTTGTGAAGTTTTTTCTTTGTTTTATCACTATTATGTTCGTTCTACCTATTGTTTTGACTTCATTGTTTTCTTTGTCTACGTCACTCGTAAACTTCACAGGTTCTTACACCTAAAATAAACCCAACATGTGAGATCGAAATAATATCTCATTTACCTAGGAGACAGAAAATTCCTTCGTGTTTTACAAAATCTTTAACTCGTTAGGAGACAGAAAATTGATCTTTTAGCGCTCAAATTCTTTACATTTTGAAAAAATCTCTCTCGCTTGAAGATGGAAGTTTTGTCCTTTCGCTTAGAAACAATTTCACTCGTTTGGAAACAGATAATTGTCGTAAACAAGAAACTCTTAATGTTCAATACGGCATGTAAGCATCCAATGAAATTCCAGATTTGAACAAGTTTTGTGATTGGCTGAATTAAGGTTGGGCGTGTTTTATCTTTCCTTTCATTGGCTTAAATTTCATGGAAAGCTTACATGGCGAACTAACCCTATGTTTCCTTATAATAATATTTGTATTTTCGCGAACCCTGTCATACATTCTCTATATAGGGACATAATGCTATATTCTAATGTAGTACATATATTATTAGTATATATATTAATATTATTTAGATTATAAATAAGTTAGCATTTTTAATATATATATTTTTAAATTCCAAGTCAATACGAGCGAGCCGCACACTGATTTTTTAATCAATGCAAGATGACGGTTTAATTGTAAAAACGTCAGCTATAATACTTTGGCTAAATAAAATATTAATAGCTATTTAATAGCTATTTTAGTCCTTTGAATTTGTTTCAAATAAACTTAAAAAAAGAAGAGTAAAAAATTTTTAAACATAAAATGCCGAAAGCATTTTCAAACGTATATAACAAAATGATATAGTTACGAGTTTACAAACGCCATGTTTTCCGAACAGATATAAAAATGAAATTACCAATAATATTCTTTCTTATCAACAAATTATCCTCAGTAAGAGGATCATATATCATTATATAACTATAAACTCTTTTTCTTTGGCCATCGTAGTTTAACAAGAAATAAAACACAAACAGCGGTAATATACATTTTAAAAACATGCATTTTAAACTTAACGTTTCGTATGCTACTCAACATACATTTTTAAAAGTATGACTCCGTTACAATTTTTGAAAAACTATTTATACAGTACAAATGGGGATCTGGAAACTGTCTAAATTAA